>JAPYZP010004365.1:0-10921 GCA_030522985.1 Torymus sinensis
AAAAAAAAAAAAAAAAAAAAAAAAAAAAAAAAAAAAAAATTGGTCGCAAAAATTCTGAAAAAATTCATACGTATTCTTTGAATAATTCTAAATACTTTTTATTCTACAAAAATTTTTTGTTAAGTTGATCGTTCACGAGTTAAAAAGTCGCAAAGTGTTTTACTACATTTATGTGTAAAACGGCCATTTTGGGTGGCCGCCATCTTGAATTTGAATATTGCATTAATAGAATCTCAAAGTTTGGGCGATTATTCCACCACTTTTATACGTTACAGATATTGATTGTACCTCTTTAAATGCGAAAATATAAATTAAAAATTTTTTTTTGACTAGGAAATCGTATTTTTTTGAAAAAAATTGTTTATAACTTTTTAAATAGCCATTAGTCATTAAATTTGAGGTCAGATTAAAAAATTACATGAAATTTTACGTTGGAAATCATGATTTTGAAATTTTTTTCCCACAGATAACAAATTCTAATAATGAACTGAAAATCAGATTAAAAATAGTGAGTTCCCGGCATTAACGGGTTAATTCGTAAATTAATAAAGAATTAAATGTGTAAGACGAAATCCCTTATAAATAAAGATTTTGGATATGAAACTATAAAGATTTAAACCAATTTCCGTTTCCTTTAGACTACCCTATATTATTGCATGGGCTCGCTTTATTAATTTGATACTTTTCAGTGTCTTGTTACAACATTTTTATTTGAGATGATTTCATTGATTGTAATCTTATATTTCAGGTGATACAACATTTACCCCAGTTAAAGATATTTGAGTTTACGGATAATGGATGCCAAAATGTTAATGATTTATTACATTCAATCATTGTTAAATCAAATTTAAAAAAATTGAGTGCATTCGATAAATACGAAAATCTGAATGACCAAACTATAACTCACTTATGTCATCTTGAAAAACTTAAGTTGTACGGTGCTTTATTGCACGATGACTTGTTAATACGTGTTAGTAGAAACTGCACAAGCTTGACAAAAGTTACACTCGGCTGTGAGTATTATTACATTGATTATTTATTAATTTAGTCCGTAGTTAGACTGTTATTCTTGTAATGCATAAATGTATACTTATTTTTATATTGCTATGAAACCTTTGCGAAACAACAATTAATTCACGATTATATACTTAACACTCATAATTCTTTTTTTATCTTATGAAACATTATTATGAACATAGCCTTAATAAACCATGTATTATCTAAAAAAAAAATTTCTTATATATCGCCTGATTAACGCAATTACGTCGCTTACACTAATAATCGCCGTTTCTGAAATATTTACAGCCTCTGAACAGATAACAGATGCTTCCCTTGTCCTGGTTCTCGGCTTGCCGAATCTTCAGTATGTGAAGTTGACAAAATTGACAATGATTACAAATAATAGTCTATTAACGAGAATGCCGAAACTAAAATCGTTGAAGTGTGAAAGTATTCCTCTTTTAGAGAATAGTGGCTTGCGAGCTGTGATGGAATCATCGAACAACATTGAATATCTTCTGCTGATTAAATGTGACAAAGTCTCTAAACAGACGTTAATTGGAGATGCCCTGCGAATCACAGAAAACCGCAATACTAGACTAAGGATAAGAATAATTGGTCCGCAAGAAAATGGAGAGCAGATCCTAGATACCAGAGTTATAAATGCCTCGCCCAACCTTCAGATTCTATAGAACAACCACTATCACTTTTTATATAATATTTCTATTAAAAGTGTTAATATAGATTGAAATAATATACTCTATACTGTTAAATATTATGATATTGATATATTAAACTTGATTCCGTAATAAAAATGCTACTTTACTGATTTCTTGATATTTTTTACTTATATATTGACATTGTATTATATACTTTAAATGAACGATTGAAAGAAATTATTTTTAAAAAAATAGGCGACGAACAAGGCTGAATTTCTTATAGGTCATCACAACATTTATTCTCACATTCCTTTGCTCAGTTACCATGTCTCACGTCTCGCACTTCTTGGCCAGCGACGAAGTCTTTGTTCATGACAATTATTACCGTAAATTATTATTTTTCATTGCCTTACATTACTGAGCATTTCTTGCAATCTTTGATTCTTATTTTACATCACATTTTTAATAATTCTTTCATATTAGATTTAAAAGTATGGTTTAAAGAAGAAAAATAATTAGTAATTATTAGTGAATAATTCAGTTTTCAAAATTTTTAATTCTGACTAGCAAATTTCTTGCTCTCGCTCGCTCGCTCGTGATAGAATAAAGAAGGAATATTTAAAGAATTGAAGCTACTAGTCTTGCTGTCATAATATTTTATGATTAAATAGATAATACGATTCTAAGTCATGTAAAAAGAGCTTCCTGGTGGCATTCCCTTGTAGAATCTAAATGTAGTATCCTTGTATCGCTTCATATCGCTCGCATTAAAATTTTTTGAAATTTTGTTTAATAATTCTAATAAATTAATATTAATTATAATTTAGTTGCTAAGTATTTTAATAATTGCTTTTTATCTACGAATTTTATGGCTGACTATTTTATTTGCTAATTATTCGTTTATTGTAAGCTCTACGCGCAGGCAAACACACGGTTGTACTTAGCGATAGAAATCATTAATAACGACCTAGAAATGTTATTGTATTGATAAGTCGATTTGTCGATATCATTTTAATAAGTCTGATACTGAAAAGACGAAAGATGAAAAACCTTGCTTCCGTGGTACAGTAAAACTTGATTAATCGCGTATGAAGGGTGCACTCTTGAAAATGATTCATGACTGTATAACAATGAACCTCGGGAGCTTCGCAAAAACAATAGCCGCATCCCGGAACTCAATAACAATAATCGGAAATTCTCTCTATTCGATGTTTTCTCCAAACTTTTCTGAATTTCCGATATATTAGAGGGGAAGAATCATGCGATCGTCGTGATAGCGATTTACGTTCCGAGGAGCGCGGTTTTCCTTATCTCGGATGGAGCGTAGGGGTGGATATGCGGTTGTAAAGAAAGCGGGAAAACAAAGGCTAGTTGAGATACAATAGGCCTAGTGAATTTGCGTCGATGCGATCCAAGAAATTGTACTTTGCATGAATTACAAAGAATCTTTATTAATTTTCGATGAAATGCAAGTTTTCTACTGGCACCGAGTCAGTTTTTCAAACAGATAGAATAAATTGTTTTCATTGTTAAATTTATCAGATTATCTTGTATCAATAGTAGTTTTACATTTATCTGCCGTCCTTGTACCATTTTAAATTTCATTTTTAATCTACCGTTGTCAAAAGTGGAAACTTTATCGTTCTAGTCGCTGTCTTAAGAACAACATTCTCTCTGTAATCTAAAAATTGTCCTATATCCTAATTTCTCAATTTTCATCAATTCAACTATCTCAATTATTCACTACCCAAGTCAACCAAAATACAATGCGATAACATTCATCGATGATATACTTTATACTACCGTTAAATACAAGAAACCACCATACATAAACCATACCAAAAACCTCAAGAACTCCAAAAGCAGTCGCATCGCATCCCTTGCAGACCAATCATTTCGTTCGAAAACAAACGGCACCGCGTGCGCCTTCTGAACCGGCGTAAACTCTTCTCGTGGTCCCGGTGCGAATTGTTGGCCGGCGGCAGCGCTCGTGTATACACTGATAAGGCGAGGGGCGGGCGGGCGCGCGCGCATAAACGTCCGGCCGATAAGGGCAGTTTGCACCCCCGTCGTCGTGGACAGTTAGCCCCGAATGAGACGCCGGGCCATTGTGCGCGCGTATAAAGGAGAGAGAGAGAGAGAGGGAGGCGCAAGTGAATCCTGCTGTCTCGCTCTCTTCCGCCTTTATCGGTCTCTCGAGTTTTGACGTCGCGCCGTCGCGGCTGCTGCTCTGCCACTGTCCTTTTTCGGCGGGCGTTAAGTGTGCCCGTCGCACGAGTGCCACGCTCGTGTGGGAGCACTCTGGAAAGTCGCGGTCGAAAGCTTCGGCGTAGAAATTGTAAATATTACGAAGGAGGAATCATTAGATGAAAATGAAAACTAGCAGGTGATACATTAGGGAGGTCTTCAGGTATTACAACTAGAGTGAACTCTGATAGCAGACAAATATTTGATGTCGAACTTTTGATTTCTAAGTTGAATGTATTTTTTTTTAATTATTATTTATTCTTTATTATGAATAATAATTTCGCAGTTTTGAAGTTCGTTAAGCAGTCACCTCAAGTGTTAAGTAGATAAAAGCCAGAAATATCTGGTAGTCTTCTTGAGAATTATTACGTCGAAGTAACCGTACCATCGAAATTTAAAAATGTTTTATTAAGGTAAAGAGCACAAATAGAGGTAGAATCCCTCGGCTGTGGAAAAGGGTCTCGTTTACTGTAAAAAGGTAAGAGCGGGGACATAAATCTCGGTGGCGACAAAACGTGGAATTCCGCTATCGCTCGCTAGTGGTAATGCGCGTTGCGTATGCAGTAATTCTGAGGCGTTTTTTATCACTGAGTAAAGCACACTGTGAATAGTATTTTTTATTAAGACGCTAGTGACCCTTATTTATGATTTACAAATGTATTATGATCAAAATAACATAAAGGTGCTGAAGATTTTTCGTAAAAATAGGTTTGGATTGTTGCTAGAGAAAGAGCTACATTTCTTCTGAAACAAAGGTAGATTCAATATAAATTATCAAACTTAACTGGCATAAAAAGTATTCATTTTTAAGCACAGGATGTGAGTAATGAGATACTTAACGGATATATGATTGAAAACCATGACGTATTAAATTGTCTAAAATTAACGTGTATCTTTCATTTAAAAATAAAATATACTGCTTATTTGCTAGAATTATATTTGAAAAATTCACATAGTATATCTGATAATTAAATTTTATAAAATTAGAAGCAGTACTGTTAGTTAAATGTTATATAAATTATTCGTCTGTGAACTCTTGTGCGAATACTATACAACAATGGGTAAATAAGTTTCACCCCATCAAATAAATTTTAAATATTTACATCACTCATAAATTGTGAGCCGCGTCTGTTAAAAAAAATCGTCCTCCTCTAAAATCTCGACACTCCACTTTTATCCTTGACAAAAATAAAAACAATACTATGAGTTCTCTTCGCGACACCAACAATAGACCCGAGTTGGCCAGAAATAAAACCCTCGGTCATCGCCGAAAAGCGATCGAACCTGCCGATAATAAACACAGCGGCCGCGTAAAAATACTCCCCAATGGGTGGGAGAGAAGGAGAGGAGAGAGAGAGAGACAGAAAAAAGAGGAAACGGGTGGGGAAAATTAATCGACTACGTCGCGCGCGATTAATCTCGCGAAAGCGACACCGATTAAATTATTCCCGCGGCAGCGGCGGCCGCGACCCTTTGTACGAGGCGGCGTCCCATTACGCAATGTGGGCGCGAGCATGTTGCGCAATGCGTCAAAGACGCGTGTGCGTATTCTGAGCGAGCAGTATGAGATTTTTCTCTTTTTTTTGCGAAGAGGTGGAGGACAGAGTTTGTGATATTGTTATGGTTTCTTTTAAACTACTAATAAGCATAGGTATAAGGTGTGAAGTAAAGAATGTTAAAAGGCAATGTTCGGTTTAAGCATATTGGTATTAATTTGTTTGTAGTGTTGATGACGGGATTAAAAGTGTAATTTTCTCTCTTATTCAATAAATTATCACTCATCCTTTGTTAATAAGTATCGCGCATTTTGCTGTTAAAAAGTTTAAGATTTTAAGATAGTTACTAATAATATTTAATACTTGTAACTAAGAGCAATTGATAACAATTATACATGTGAGAGTGATAACGTTGATCGTGGCGATTATATGAATTAGATTAGAAATTTTCAATGAATTCTATTATTTTCAACGAAACACATCTTTCCTGAACTCTGTGCAAATTATCGTTTCACAAAAAATTCTTTTCTGCGAGTCCCAAGTGGCGCAGAACATAAAGAAGAATTGCACGAACATTAGCGAAAATCACGTTACGAAGAGCAACGACTGTCTCTTTTCTCCCTCCCATTCCGTGCGGAAAAGAATCCTAGAAAAAATCAGACGAGAGGCATACGCGTTTGCTTTCAAGGGAGCGAGTTAACGATGTTAGGGGTGTTATTGAATTTACCGCGAGACTCGACAACGAGTTGCCTGGGGATCCCTTGACTTCTATCTCAGTGTAAATAAGTCAACGCTCGGTTACCGAGTTCTTCTGTTTGGGTACATTAATTGATATACGATGTTCTTAAAATCTGAGCTTTCAAGGATTCCTTATTTGAAAATATTGCAGGGGTGAGAAGAGAGGAACGAATGATATGGTAAATTAGGTATTAAGGAAAAAATAATGGGGATATTATTTCGTTGAATCTGAAATTTTGTAAAATAGTCTGATAATATACGTTTTTACTATAAAATTGGGCAATTATTGCAGAACCAATGCGCGCAGAACACCGATAAATATTTTCTAATTATATTAATTAGATTATTTAATGGAAAGCAAAAATATGTCTTAGGTAAAATTGAGATTCTGATTTTAAAACTGTGATCCAGTAAATACGCTTTTAATCGACGCACGCAAGAGAATGATATGGTAGGGGGTAACTCGTACAACCGCGTTCTCGACTCGACAAAATCGAAGCATCCGGAGGAGACTAGAAAAGATCACCCACACAGCCTATTGAGTGGTCACAGCGGAGATAAGCGAGCTGCTCTCGTACTTTGTTGCGGCTCGTAGGTTTCCGTTATCTGACGCTAAACGCTTTTGCCCCTTCGCTTTATCTCTCGACTCTTCGCACGTATGTTCGAGCGCATCTCTTAATTTACAGGCTCCGTGCGATGGTTCATGGAGGGCACGTGGAGAGAATCGGGATAAGTAAATCAGGGTGTTGGTGTAAATCTCTGCAGTTTGCTGGCCGATCGGTAAGTATATAGGTAATTTTGTTGGATGGAAAAAGAATATTTAGTATTATGGATTTTAATTAGAATAATGTATATCTACCACTTGCAAGTACAAAGAAGAATACCCATGAATACATATAGTAATATATATTACTAGAGGAAGGCAATGTAACGTATAAAACCAAGGCTATTGGTAACGAAGGGAAATTTGAAATAAACAAGGGGAATAAAAAAAAAATAACTTTTTAAATATTTCCCACTTTGTGCACTGCTAAAATCCTATGTAGATACTTATAATTTTGCATGCAGCATTTATGCTCTTATCAGTTGTATACGTTCCTCAATGATTGGTTGATATTTATTTATCTGAAACAATAGTTGTCATCCTCCTTTTACTCGTGTAAAAAAAGAGTACAGCTCCTATGATGCACACAGTATTGATGATGTATTAGCCATAATCGGAGAATTCGTTAAATCATCTATGCAATAACTTGATGTATTGCCTAACGAGGCACACCTTCTAAAAGCGTACCATTTTCCATACACATCTCTCCGTTACCTATTTATATCCAGCTGACCAACACTCCCCCCTCCCCGCCAAAGCAATCTTTCTAAAAACTCTCCAACCGTACGAAGCAACTACCTACAACTCTCTCAGCGGTTCCCTCGCGCATAATGCACGCGATATAATTTTCACAACGAGCTTCTCCGGGGAAGCGAGCAAACTTCTTATCGGGCCTCGGTAGCGCCGCGCAGGCGTATGTGTACTCAGCGCCGCGCGACCCGTGTAAGCCTCACGCTAGAACAAATTTGCGCGCCCCACCCCCGGCTTCGTCCCCCTTCCCTCACTTGCCCGCTAATTCAGCCGATGTTATGAAGTTGTGTTGAACTTTTCCCACGCGCGCGAGCGCGAGGAAGGCAAGCAGACTTCGCGCGTGTCGCAGACTCCGCGCCGCCTTGTATAACGTGATTATAACGGGAGCGGTACAGGCAGAGAAGTTGCCTTGGAGGGGATGCCTAGACGAAGGTGTGTGATGGGTTATGCATACGCGCGGTTTTTTTAGTATTTAATTGGATTTTGGTTCTCATGTATCAACTTCGAATAGCCAAGAAAGTAAAGTGCGATTAGAAAGGCTTTCGTAGTTTTTCCAGTATTATTTATTCGCTCAACGCATTAGAAATATTCAATACTCCATTTAATTGTAAATATGGCTAGAATGCACTAGATACACAACAAAAAATAGTCAATAAATTTTCTTTCTTTCCAGCGCAACAAAGTACAAGCCAAACATAAGACGTTCCGAACAATATCATGCTATTTTTCCTCGATCTACGACGAAACCGCATCCCATCCTTATTATACCAACCGCGCAATGTTTCACACGAAATTTAAATAAACTATACACACGCACATACACATACGCAACTCACTCAGGCAGGCCGCGCCGGCAGCGATTTCCCCGCAAACAGCGCGCATAAATTAATCATCTCCCGTGCGAGAGAGAGAGCGCCCGCTTATATTAGCTAATTAAATTTGATTAAACAATATTCGGGGATTCGCGGGCACGCGCGCGCACACGCGCGACGGGCAAACATTTACACGTTACACCGCAAACGCGCCGAACTAATCCTAGGGATAAAAACGCGCCCGTTTGATCGGGGTGTACACACACACACACACACACGCGTGCATGTGTGTCTACCAGTGCGCGACAATCCTGTGCGCAAGGAACCGTCGCGGCCTCTGAATTATTTCGCGGCGCAAACACGCCGTAAGTGTACGCGGAACGGAGTGAGATAGACGCGCGCATGTGGCTCCCCTGTTTACGAGAGAGGATCGCGCATGCATCACTTTTACGTGTGCGCACAGCTGCACGAAATTATGTTGCCCGTCGAAATTTACGAATAGCGCGAGTGTGCGGATAATCTGAGTTTAGACGAATCACGGGAGTTTACGTTGTATTAATACGCTTATGAGAAGTTGGAGTGGAAACGCAATCAAGAAGTTGAGAATCGTTGTGATGACGCATCAGTAGTGCATCATTTTCCGATGGATCAGTACA
The DNA here is from genome assembly GCA_030522985.1 of Torymus sinensis. Taxonomy (NCBI): domain Eukaryota; kingdom Metazoa; phylum Arthropoda; class Insecta; order Hymenoptera; family Torymidae; genus Torymus; species Torymus sinensis. The sequence continues at coordinate 8,962 of JAPYZP010004365.1, forward strand.
TGAGAAAGGTACAGAGTTGATATTTGATGAAATGTAATCGAAATAGGAAGATTTAACATTATTTTTTTAAAGCAAGTTATTGAGTTTGTAATATTCACGATTCTTACTCATTGATTAAAATTCCAGACAGTTTTTATAAAGAAATTTCAATCAGGAATAGTTTTCTTGTGTTTGAAAGTTCACTCGCATAGATAAGTTGCAGACAGCATTGGGCATCTTTAAAATTATAAAGTTGTACGCGCAGTGGACTCCTAATCAAGCAAGCTTAGAAAGGTAGATAATGTGCGTGTGCAAGTGTGTACTGCACTCGGCTGGCCGCTAGGTGATGGATGCATAGTGCACTGAAAAAGTTACGGTACTCTCTCAAGTGGCCTGCCGAAAGGCCGTGTTAACGGAGATTTAGTCGCCGCGTCTGGGGCAGGGCTGTCTACCACCAGCCTCACTGACCAGTCTTGGTGGACAACCCCGAGACGAAACGCCTGGCTCTTTTTCTATCCTGGTACAGTTTAGAAGTGGGCGTGATGGCCCGTGTGTATGTGTATATGCTTCCTGATGTTTGTGAGTGAATATTTGGATCAGATGCCCAGTTGTGTAAATCGGTCTAACTGTTCTCACTGCACTCTTTGAGGCGTTGGTCATCGCATGTGTGAAGGCAACGCTAACAAAGGGTGACGGATCGTCCTCTTGTGGTGGTTACAGTCTGTGTGAGTAACTGAGGACGATAGCATTGTTAGGCTTGCCCTGCTGACTTTTATAAGAGTTGTGCTCTTGCAAGCGGGCAACCGGGGCTCCGGTTTTAACGAGGGTCTACTCACGGCGTACGGAGCAGGGATTGTTGACCGTCAGCCCCACTGATGAGTCTTGGTGGATAACCCTGAGACCAAACGCGTGGCTCAAAACGAAATATACTTACTCACTCCAGGGACCATCCCATGAGCAATAAGGTCCGTCCGCTGATCTTTCTCTATCCAACAGTACCCGTCGAAAGGTGTTTAAGGAGTTTGTTCACCCAGTATCAGTACGCTTAGTGGTTTCACAAGTCTGTTGGGCCGCTTCATCCTCTTCCGGATTGACAATGGAGAACGGCGACTTTATCCGGCCATAGCTGAATAGTGTACTAGAACCTACCACATCGCAGAGTACGTTACACAAAGCTCTGACAGCCTGCTTTTGGAGATCTCAATGAAACTCGGATGCGGCCAGTCGCAATATCCAATAGAGGTCCGTTTGGCTGAAAACCAGGCGATCGTAGCCACTTGATTGATTTTGAAGATATGATCATCCTGACATAATGATAGGCCCGTGCCAGTGCCTCGAGGGGGATTATGATCAGGACGGCAAAGTAGATATATATGAACAACTGTTCGTTTCACTAACAGGATAGTTGCCGGTTATTACCACTAATGCTGCTGTTTTCAGGTCACTTAAAATATCGGACGCCTCAGCATATATGCGAAAACGATTTTTTTCCTTGTTCTACAGTTCCGGACGTGTTACTCTAGGAAGGAAATTTTCTATCTAATCGGATCAAAGAAATAGAAAAGGATCTTAAATAATAATTTAGTAACTATTACTTAATACAGTATAGCACTTTACGATTTTGTCATTTAAAGTAGAATCTTATAATGATTACTAAGAACGATTGTTCTGCCCTGGCCTTCTCGGACTGTACTGTACTACCTTTACGTCTTCTCTGTAAGAGTCAGTTTGAGGATTGTTTTGTTTAGAGTTTCGATCCAAGTGGGCAATTTTATTCTGAGTACGTAGAGCTATCCAACACATATTATGCTTGTGTTACATTCGCCAACTTTTCAAGCCAAAATCGAATTACAAAATCACCTCCAAACCTATCGAACCGAATGCTAGCTCATACGATCGCTCGACATTAGGTCAATCGCACACAGCGAGTTCTCGCGCCATCGTTCCTAATTATTATACGTATATGACACTCTTGCCAAAA
>JAPYZP010004366.1:0-10643 GCA_030522985.1 Torymus sinensis
CCGCAGCGAAAGATAATAGTAATGCACAACAGCAAAGGGGGACAGTACAATGGGTGTAAACCTGAGTGCTGGGCAGCACGTCTCTTGAAAGAGCCGCTGACCCGCCCCACCTCATAGACATAGACATAGACATAGACATCTAAATGCAATTACTAGCCCTCTAGCGGTGGTTAAATAATTAATGAATGAACGAATAAATGCCGCCGCTCGCCGATGCTGCAGTGACACACGCCGCGCGCGGCGGCTGGCTGAGCGCCTTGATTTCTTGAATAATATCTCGAAAAAATCAAAAAACCCCTATGTAGAAAAAGGCTATATCCATGTAAAATTTCCTCCTCTTCCGATCTAGCAGGTCAAAAAAATATTAAAAATATAGTTTTTGAGATATAACACGTTTTATGTTTTTTTGAGGTTAGATAGGTTAGAATTGAAAAATTTTGAGAAACTAATAGCACCATCGGAAAGCTGAGGAAAAAATACATCGAAATCACTTGGGGATTATTTTTTTTAGATACATGAACTCGCCTACCCCACCTACTTGGGGTTAAGATTTATTAAAAGAATTATTTGGCCATGTGTATACGTCTGACGCGCTCCCCGCATATGCGTAAAACTCGAATCCCCCGCCTGCTTGGGGTTAAGATTTCGTAAAGTATTTATTATGCCATGCGACTCGTCTGCCTTATTCCCATATACGTGTGAAACTTGCATCCCCCGCCTACTCCGGGTTAAGATTTATTTAAGTAATTAATTTACCATGTGTACACGTCTGACGCGCTCCCGTATACACGTGGAACTCGCTTCCGCGCCGGCTTGGGTTTAATATTTATTTAAATATTTATTTTGCCATGGATATATCGACGGCTGAGCGGAAGAAGGGCGTATCTCGCCACGCGGGTGAAGAAGGACCTATCTCGCCGCGCTGGCGAAGAAGGACCTACCTCGGCGCGTGGGTGAAGAACGACGTATCTCGACTCTTTTCGTTTTTTACTGGCCGTGTACTGGCTGTAAAACCGCCGAGATATGTCCTTCTGCACCCGCGCGGTGAGATACGCCCTACTTTCCCGCGCGGTGAGATACGTTCTTCTTCACCCGCGCTGCGAGATACGCCCCTCTTCCGCTCAGCCGTCGATATATAACTGCCTCATCATAGGGTTACCCCTTCACCCCTTTACCCCTCATGGGGTTAAGAATTTTTTAAATAATTAATTTGCCATGTATATATATGTCTGCCTTATTACCCTATACGCTTGGCACTCGCATCCCCCGCCTACTTGGGGTTAACATTTATTTGAATAATTATCAAAATTATGTTTATTTTCGATGGTTCATTATCAATACTTCACTTTATGTAAAAGGCGTACTCAACATAATTGATTTTGTGTAGTACAAGACAAAAAGCACTTTTAATCTACTAACTTCAAGAAACAATTTTGTATTGATGGTTGCATGTCACAGAAAAAAGATGTAGATGTTTAAAGTATGAAAAAACTGAAATAATACATTTTTTTTACTTTTTCCCTCCTTTCCTATGTACAATTTCTGAACTTTTTCCCATTTAATGTATTATTAAAAAGTTTTAAATTTTTGAGTTAAAAAATCATAAAAATTGAGGATGTATGAAAAAGTTCCGAATTTTGAAATTTCCAATTAATTCTCAATTTGGAACGATTGAATATTTCGATCTACAACTTCAAGTATGTGTTCTGGGGCTAAATTGGAACCAGTAAAAAAATTTTGAGAAATTTTACAATTTTTCAACTTCAACAGTTGACATGAAGTTACCCATATATATATAATCGATTGTTAATGCATAAAATGAATTTATGATATGAATTTATGGAAGAGAGTTAAACAGAAAGAAAGAAACAAGCAAAGAAACAAGAAGGTGAAATAAAAGAAAACGTAGTTGCCGAGAGAAGATACAAAAGGACAGAAATAAAAGCCACATACAAAGAAGTATAGCCGATGAGAGGGAGGAGTTAGAGAGATAAAAGAAAACGCAGTGATATACAGGCAGAGATACAAAAGAAGAGAGATAGTAAGAAATCGTCCCTTCCGAATATAAAGGTGTTATCTGGGAATGCGGCTGAAGAAGGCGGTATGATTTCGCCATACCAAAACGGTCAACGTATGGAATCTACTTAAAAAGTATTTTAAAAGTGTCAATGGACCATAACCGTTTAATCTTATTTAGTTGTATCTCTGTGTATGTTTCTATCTCTCTGTTTTTCTGTCTCTCATTCTCTGCGTGTATCTCACAGTCTCTTTCTCTATCTCTATCTCTTTATCGATGACTATATCACTGTAACTCTCTGTCTCACTGTCTTTTTGTATCTGCTCTCAGGGTCTCAGCTTTACGTGTATTTCTGCGTCTCTGACTCTTCATTTAAGTAGCTGTCTCTAATTCCTTACCTTGTCTTCTCGTCTTTTCCTTACAACTATATAATATCGGAAGATGTATGAGGCGTTTCACATAAACTGCCCCAGCGCGCGGCGTGCAAGCCCCAAATCGTAATATTTCAAACTCATCTTTCTGATACAAAAATGTACTTTAAACAATTATTCGATAAGCGTTTCCGATGTATTTTCTCCTCAGCTTTCCAATGATCTAGGCAGTTGTACCAAAATTTTCCATTTTCACCTTAAAGTATCGTATAGCATTTTATATTACTGCCTGCCCTAAGCCCGCTGTCGCGCCTATCCATGCCCTAAGATAGGTGTGACCTAAGTGCAGGCTCAGGTCACGCAGTGCTATAAAAAGATTTAAGTACTTTATATCTTCCCCCCGAAAAAGGCTCAGAAGAATCGCCACTGCTGTCACCTAGGCTCTTACAGTAGTTAGCCCTTATTGAATTACGTCAGTCTAACGCAATATGGCGAATAAAATATGTGCGGGATCGCAGTAAATAAATAACTCAACAAAAATGTAAGTTGAGCAATGTTATTTATTGTGCAGCGCTTCGAGATGGTCACGTGACGAGTGGCGTGATTGGCGGTCAGAGCTGGATGTTCTGACTAGCTAGAAGGACTCGTAAGGGGCGTTAATCCCGAACATCCCGGCCACCTTCGTCCAGAGGACGAACTGAACATGATGCAGCCTATAACAGAGTAGAGGAAAGGCGTGATAGGGATAAGGCAGCAGTATAATCTTGTTGACAGGTCTCTGAAGTATTCATAAAGCGGTACGAAGTGTCACCACACGAACCTTTCCGTCAGTTCCAGGGTGTGTTGAGACTTGACAAGTATTCACTGCGCCATCGGGTCTAAAATTGCTGGAGCATCTGTGAGACGCTATCCCAGCGGCGGTTTGTAAGTACCATCAGCGGAAAGAGAGTCCGATACTACCTGCTGCCGAGTGGCAGCACGAAAGTTAATTTATATCTGTTTGTCAGCACCAATGAAGGTAGTACCTTGGTCACTGTAGAGTGTAGCACAGTGATCACGACGACCAGTGAATCTGTGGAAAGCAGCGATGAAAGCCTGGCTGCTGTAGTCGTCCACCATTTCGAGATGAACGGCTCGAGTTGCAAAGCAAATTAAAATTGCTATGTATCCCTTTTGTGTCGTATTCTCTCGAGATTTGGAAAGACGCACGTTCACTGTACCAGCATACTCAACTCCTGATCTTTGAAATAGGAAGCCAGGGTTGACCCTTGCTGGCGGAAGGTTACCCATGAGCTGGGTTTGAGTGTGCGAGTTATAACAAATGCACGGTAGACAGCGGTGGATGACCCTCTTAACAGCTTACCGACCCAATATCTTTAACGGAGAGTACTCAAAGTCAGCTCAGTGCCACCGTGGAGTGTGCTGGGATGTGTTTGTCGAATGATGAGCTCGACTAGCGGTCCTTGGCTTGGTAAGATGAGAGGGTGCTAATTGTCCTGAGAAAGGTTGGCGTGAGCGAGACGACCACCTATGCGCATTAAACCTCTATCCAGCAGTGGATTTAGCTTGAGGTGAGCGCTGCTGCTCTTGAGCTGCTTACCTCGCATGAGGCAGCTCAATTCCCGTGTAAAATAATCACGCTGATTGAGATGCACCCAGAACAGTCTTGCGCTGAAAACAGCGAAAATAAAAGCTTTTAGTTGCGAATCTTGCCTCGAAACTAATCGATGTAAAATGGAGATTACGAAACGTAAACAAGAAGCTGTTACTCTTAGCAGCTTACTTAGTAACGATATCTTTGAGACCAACGTCCATGACTTAGTTATATTTTTCTTATTACTTACACTAAAACTTAAAATAGAACTACAACTAGATATATGTACAAATGTTGACGCAGATTTAATGAGTTCTGCCTCGGACTGTTGAAGATTCCACGGAGTTTCCAGTTGACCGAGCCACTTGGGTCCTTCCCATCTAAAGCGACTGTCAAGGAGCTTTGAAAGCTCGACTCCGCGGAAAGCGAGGTCTGCGACGTTGTCAGCTGATCGGACGTGGTGCCAAACGGCTTGGGGTATAAGTGAGTGGATTTCCGAGCATCTGTTGGCCATGAAGACCGGCCACCTTGAAGGATGGCTTTTCAACCAGTGAAGAACGTCGGCTGAGTCAGACCGCAGATGCACAGATCCTACCTTGAAAGGCGTAATGTCAATGAAGCGATGAACGAGGCGCATGAGAAAATGAGTGGCACAAAACTCTAATCATGGTATCAATAAGATCTTTAACAGAGCTGCGCGTGTTTTAGAGACTTATAGCGAAACTGCTACTCGATCGTGAGGTACTGAGCGTAAGTACAGTATGGCGCCGTAAGCATCTTTTGAAGATAGATCATAGAAAGTCCAGCTCGGAATTTTCAGCATTTTCAGCTGTGATAGCTGACAGTGCCACTCTGACCAGCGAGAAGCTACGTCAGAGGATAACTCGTCGTCCCAATTGACTTTGAGGAGCCAAAGAGAGTGCAACAAGATTTTTGCAACGTTAATGATTGGTGCTAACCATCCAAGCGGGTCGAAAATCTGTGAGATGTTTGACAGAAGAGCACGCTTGGTTATTTTACCTTGAATTGGAGGCAAATCGACCTCAAACTGGAAGCAATCGGTTAAAGGATGCCAAAAGATTCCAAGAATGCCAACCAAATGAGTAGAATCTGTGAGTGATATAAAATCATTTGCGAACAAGTTGGGTGAGAGCCATCATTGGATGACCACTTACGAAGCGGTAATTCAGCCTTCGCAAAAATGTTGAATGTGTCAGAAGCTCCCTCCGCGGCTTCTGGAATGGAGTGAGCGCCTGAAAGCACGACATCCATATACACTTCCTCGGAGAGCACTTGGGAACCTAGGGGGTGCTCGATCTCGTGATCTGTAGCTAACTGCTTCAAGGTGCGTGTAGCAAGAAACGAAGAACAAGCTAGTCCGTAAGTTACCATTTTGAGTTAGTAGCTCTGGATCGATTCTGATGGGTCCTTTCGCCAGAGAATGGATTGATAATGGCGATTGGATTCATGTATCAAGATCTGCCGATACATTTTCTCTATACCTGCAGCAAGAGCGACACGTTAATGGCTCCAGCGTGCGACCAGATCACAAAGCACATGTAACAAATTGGTCCCGATATGAAGAAGCGAATTGAACGATGCCCCCGATTTTGTTTTGGCGGATCCGTTGAAGACAGTCCTAAGTTTTGTGGTTGAGCTGTTCTCCTTTCACACCCAATGGTGAGGAAGAAAGAATGACTCCTCTGCCTCCTTTTGAACAGAAGCGCCAGTGGCTATCACCGTGTGAATAAGTTCCTTATATTCAGTCATGAAATCTTTGTAAGCTTCTTTGACTTTGGAGTCTTTCAAAAACTTGTCTACCATCCTCAGAAGCATGCGAAGAGCCTGGATATGTGAGTCACCTAATCCGTGAGGGTTTTCTTCGGAATTTTTGAATGGCAGCTTCACTATATATCTGCCTGAAGTGTCTCGAGAATGAGTTGAAGCAAAGTGAGCTTCGTATGATTGTTCTTCAAGCATGGAGAGATTTTTATTGGGTATCTTCTCTAACTCCCAAAAACTCTTCAGCGTTTCGTCGATTTCTACTAACGGTAGGTAGTGAAGAGAGGTTGGCGATGCAGAGCTTGCATTTTTGAAGAGACGAGTATCACCTGACAGAATCCAACGATAGGCTCATTGCTTTCACCTTTAATGGGTGATTTTCTTTCGACTTTTTGCGAGTACGTGAAAGATCCTAGTAGGATATCGATGCGTGACTGACCTAAATTGTCAGGATCTGCGAATTCCATGCCTTTTACGTGTGTAAAGGTCTTAACTTCTGAACAAGGCGGAACATATTAAGATACCTTTGCTAACACTAGTGCCTCTACGTTGCATTTAAACTCGGGTTCTATTCGAGATTGGATAACAAAGCTGGTTATGCCAGAGGAGACGTCTATGACTTTGCCTCCGGCACCGAGCACCGGAACGCCACATGATTTCTGTTTGAGAAATTGTTTTTGGCATAAAGCCTTAGAGATGATTGACGTTTGCGAGCACTGATCAACGAGAGCGCGAGCGGTGACTCTATATCCATTTGACGAGGATACCTGGATCAAGGCCGTGGGTAGAATAATGCCATGGTCGGAGTGACCTGGGAGGCCCACTGAGTGGGTGTTAACTCCTTGGTCTTGCTCTGCACGAAAGAGTGGTGACTCGAACTTTGATCGATTCTCGTTCGAGTCTAGGGGATTCGACTAACTGACATGCAACAGCGTGTGATGTAAGCCTTTGCAGGTGAAACAACGCTTATCAGATTTGCAATCGTTGCGAGAATGCTTACCAAGACAATTGAAGCACAAATTAGATTTAGAGGCGAAATCTCGTCTCTCTGAACTAGATTTTACCTTGAACGTTTCACAGTAGTAGATCTGTGCTCGTTTTGGTAGAAAGGACAGCGAAGTTTTGTCGGCAAGTGTTTAGGCATTCGACTGGTGAAGAACTTTCCTTTACGAGGTGCTTTAACTCAACTACAGTGTCTGATATCATAGGCTTGATAGCGTCGAAATCACTGCTGTGAGAGTTTACGTAACGACGTTTGTTATAGCAATAAGCGCAAAGAGTACTCCATGTTTCGTTATAACGATCCTCGTTTACGGGAATGTTTCTAACAACTTCACGAGCACTACTAGAGAGATGTGTGCGCAATTGATAATACTTGTTAATATTATCAAAGTTGGCGCGGCGTTGAACTAGAGATCTAAACATGTCTCTGAAAATTTCCCATTCTGAGAGTTAACCAGAAAAGCTTGGGATACTGACTTTTGGAAGTTTTTGAGCATTGGATAATGCAAATTTATTGAGCGCTTCCTCGAAAGATTGAGGGTAAGCAGGAGCCTGCTGCTGCGCCACTTCTGGGGTTTCTTTTTCCGCTTCCTCGATTAATTGGAGAAATTGACCAGATTTATCACAGTAACTATCCTCGACTAAATCGGCGCGGCCAGTTGTGAAATAATCGTGAGCTCGATCGGTTGCAAGCGAGAAAATCTTCACGTGATTAACCCGGTACTCCGCGAAATTAGTTTCTAATAAGCGTAGTCGAGTTTTCGCATTAAACTTATTCATATTATCACGACCTTTCGATTTGAAGTTTGAGTATGATTTGGCTATTTTGGTCTGAAGATCCATTTACTTATGATGGAGTTTATTCATTTTGAGAAAAGCTTTGAAAGGATCTACGAGTGGAAACTTAAAGGGAAAAGGCGAAAGTGGACCAGAGAATGACTGCGCAATTTGGAGATTCAATACACGTAAACTACCGATTGAAAGTCACTCGGAGGCTAAAGCCATACAAAAGTGAAGTTTGAACGAGTTGAAAGCGAATTTTCTTGATGAAATTCAATTGTTTAACTACGTGAGATTGACTGCGACCATTAGCCTATCGGTCAAAGAGAGTTTCAGAAAACAGCAGATAGAAACCAGCGTTTCTAAAAGCAATAGTTAAAGTGATTGATATAACAGTTTCAAGAACAACGTTTGGTATCGAGATCACTGAAAGGAAGGTGCGACAGTATCAAGAACACTGTTTGTCATGAAAGCACACGAAAGAGATGCAACAGGTCGAAGAACACTGTTAAGCACCAAAAACTATTGAGATCGAATGATAGTAAGGAGTTAAGTAACCTTTTCTAACTACCTTAACCTAACTTAGCATCTACAGCTGATATTAACGAAATAGTAGCCCGGAGTCAGATTAGCCGGTGTCAGTCTCAGCTTGAATCCTGTGAGGGTACGAGTCCTTGTAACCCTCACCAAGCTGTTGCAGTCGTCGAATGCAGTATAGCTGAAATGAATATGGAAATGAATATGGAAATGAATAAGCTTATCCAGCTTTATGCGAGAAGTGTCACTACTGATATCATGCAGCTAATTTCTGATCCAGAAAGGAGCAAGCTGTGAAAAAATGGAACAGGTGTAAGCAAGTGCGAAGCTTAAGCGCTAGCTAGAGCTTGCTCGAACCTCAAAAGCAAGCAAAAGATAACTTAAATGTTGTGCAACAAGGCGGAATAACAAAAACGTCTGCACCAAAGGATAACAGGGCAGGTTTTTGCCAACTTACTCGATAAGCGAGCTAATACGCAGTCCAGATTACGCTTGGATAGCTTGGTTACATGCAGTAGTCGCAAGAAATCACGAAAACAAATAAAACTAGAGATAGAGATTAGTTTAATTAATCTCACGAATCCTGAGTAGTGTGATGATTGCAGGTTTGACAAGGATGAGCTGCTTTCCTCGCTGAATGTTGAAGTTGTCACTCGTTGTACGTACTACTGCTTGCATGGCTGCAGTTAGATACAAGCAGGTGTTTCATAGTGCTAAACGAAGAACTTGGGCGGCGACGAAGCAAGATGCAGCACAGCAAACTGCAGGAGAGCAGCTTGAAATTGAAGCTTGAAGTTGTGAACTCGCACCGACAATGTGCGCGAGCGGAACGAGTACCCTTCTACGCACTGCAAGTGGCAGCGCATGAAACTGCCTCGATGCTTGTCGACTCGTCGGCCGGTAAGCCAGCGCTCTAACTTAACTCGCCGGCGTCGTGGTGAATTCTTGAATCACCGCGGGGTTAGAAACTGAAAAAATACGCCTTACTTTGGTTTAGCGTATTTTCGGTGATGTTTCCCGGCAGCGGTGATGAGATCGTGGTAGAGCGGGTCCTCTGATGTGACCTGCTTTGCTGATTTGGATTGGCGCGCTAACGCTCCTGAAATGCGCGTCGCTACGTCGTAGATATGGCTGCGCTGTGACGATTTTGCGGTTTCTGGCTGCCGAAGCTCGTGCAGCAGTCGTGGGTGTCGTCTTGGAGTTATTCCGAAGCTCCTGGGGATCTTCTGGGCAGCTTCTTTTCGAGGGCATCTCGAAATGTGATGCGTGCGACTTATCGTCATCAGCGACCAAGATGGCAATTCTCGCTCGGCCTCTCCTCCCAGCAGATTGTGCCACGCTGCGATCCGGCTCGAAGGACCAAAATGTGCGGAATCGCAGTAAATAAATAACTCAACACAAATGTAACTTAAGCAATGTTGTTTATTGTTTGTTGGCTGCAGTCGGTACAGATCTGCTGGGAGTAAATGTGAGAGTTTCTTCAGGCTGCGAAGCGTGGCTGCTGACGATGACGACTGATACGAGAGAACTGAGGAGAGCGAGCGCCGTGGCGAGAGCGGCGAGATGGTCACGTGACGAGTGGTGTGATCGGCGGTCAGAGCTGAATGTTCTGACTGGCTAGAAGGAGTCGTAAAGTTAATCGGCGTTAATCCCGAACAAAATACAATGCCATTTTTGTCGTCTCAGTTGACAAGGTCTCATAAAACCAGATAAAAGGGTGCAGAAATCTAATACTTTTTGAGGTTTTTACTCCCGAATCTGCTGAAAAGGTCTGATCAATCGCGGTATGTTTCAAGTCAATCAGGTTTTACGGGGGGACAGGTTCTATTTACTTAGGGTACGCGGAGAGGACGTGGAGGAACGCGGAGGGTACGCGGAGGAACGCGGAGGACAGGGCCCTATTTGCGGAGGAACGCGGAGGACAGGGCCCTATTTGCGGAGGGACGCAGAGGGATGCGGAGGGACTCGCAGGGGCGATGCGGCGGGTAAATACGGACCCCAAATAACGCGAAAAAAATAAGGTTTTACGTTATTTAGCGGAGGGGCCTTTGCAGAGGGTCGCGGCGGCGGAGGGACGCGGAGGGTCTAGGGCTGAATTGGGCTTGCCACTATATAATACAGTAAGATATACATATGGGTGACGACACATATGTCAACCGTGAGTCTGAAAATTTAAATTCTCTCAAACCTGGTTTAATCTGTTCAAAATACTGATAAAAGCACACAAATAAATTTTTAGCATGATATTTGCAAGGGTTTAAAAATTATCCTAACCTAAAAATTTCAAAATTTTGAGTGTTTTCATTAAGTTAGACTTATACCTAAAAATTTTCAAAAATTCAAATTTCTTTTTATTAAATATTTTAATTATATATGTTATTTCGAACCTAAAAAAAGTAGTTTGGATAAAAAATTTAAAAATTTTCACATGATAATATCTAAAAGAAGATACTATCTTTAGAATGACAAAAATTTGATTATTTCGTTCATTTTTTTTTTGTATTTTTTGTAAGTTTCTGATAGGAAAACATTTAATTTTCTTAAATATATTTTAAAATGT
>JAPYZP010004367.1:0-10724 GCA_030522985.1 Torymus sinensis
GTACTTTCGAACCCCATATAAAGACAGTGTAAAAAATCATAAAATTATTAAAAAAGTAGGTAATAGTATGTCAGTCTACCTGTCCAGGCCCGGCCCCGCACCTTGTTACCCTGTTTAAGCCTACGCATGTGTGGCTGCAGCAGAATCAGGTCGCCTGTGCAGTTCTAACTTTCGCCTTAAATTAATTTCTACACGAGGATTTATGACAGAATGAAAAAACCGAAGATTTGACGAGGATGCGCCGGGAGATCAACCGAAATTGTGCGTGCTTTTAGACAAGGTAACGGGACTGCCGATATCTTACAGATTGAACGAAAATTTTCTTTCTTCTTTAAAATCGATAAAATTTTCCCCCGTTGTTCAATCAATTAATTTCTTTATAACTGGATTTAAAAAAAAAAGACAAATAATTTGCTTTATGCATGAAAATGTATTTATTGAGAAAAGTTTTATTGATTTACATACTAGCGAAATTCTCGTACATGAAACGACGTATCCAATGCTTTGCTGTTAGTATCAGTTCAGTAGTTCAGTAGAGCTAATTTATAAATAAATAAAATTTTTATGTAAATAAACTTTTTTTTATAAGAGACTCCTGAATTTATTTAACTCATTGGAAATCAGGGTAAATATGGGTTTCATATTTATTTATCAGTATATTAGTCTTTTTTACATACGCTCATTTTTACGCTCCATGCACACATAAAAATTGAGGGAAATGTTTATATTAATTTACTATTTATTTATCTTTACTTTAACCTGAAAATTGATGACTATAATATACCTCTACATTTACATACTTCCTTATGAATGAGTCGCTTTCATATCAGTATATAAAAATACCATTCATATTCATATCTAATTTCTTTTTACAATATACAGACTATTACTTTCGCTACTTATCAATAAGTTTAAAACCTTTAGCAAATTTTTCTATTATAGATATGGATCAAATAAGTGCGTATTTGAAAAGTAACGATAATTTAATTGACTTCTAAAGTAATTTTGAAAGAGTTTCTTAAATGATGAAATGTTATTTTCTATAATCTATCGTAGATACAGGTTTTGCTCTACTTTCCTACTATTGAGTCATGCTAAAATGAATGTTACTATGTACTTATAGGGGCAGTTATAATGTGCATCGTCTTCCCAAAATGTGTGATGAAATTTTCACGATTATTATAACGGTTATTCTCCAAATCAGAAGACAAATCGTACTTAATAACTAGTGACTCAAAACATTCGAATTCACTGTGAATCAATAATAATTACAATTGATAGAACAAAGAATATAGGGTAATAGTAAAAATATTAACAACAAAGTTGATGAAAAAAACATCGCTCAACAATATAACTTCTTGACATTAGCTATAATTTTTTATTACTAATAATTAAAGACAAATTGCAACTAAAATTATCAGAGTTGGCAGAATTGGGTCATTTTTTTTAAGTTGTAAGGGATCAATAATTTCTTCAATTTAGATAAAAAATTTTTATAGTATGGATATAAACATAAATTGAATATTTTTATAAACTTATACTCATAAAAAAGTACTGTGAACATTCATACATTTATGATGTGTGGTCACTTGTCATTGTAATTAAGAAATTCCAGTACTTCAGATAGTAATTTAAGTTTCGTATATTAAATTTGTATTTCACAGAATAGATAATAAATTGTTCAACATGATTCAAATGTTAAAAATTAATTTTGAAAGGTTCCAGTATTTATGTTCAGGTATGAACCACTTATAACTATTTTTTAAACATATCTATTACTAATGAGGAAAAATCTCTTATGAATTTTATAAACTCAAAAAATTATTTAAAAATAATTTGTGTCACGTGTATATTTTACTTTTGTTCTACGCTGAAATTAAAATCCAAATTTTCATTTTCGAATGTTGCATTTTTTAGGCATTAATTACTTTTAATTTGTTTATTATTATTATACTAAATTTACGCACACGAGAAAAAGAAATTACTTAAAATTAAATAAAAATTATTAATAGCCTAGAAATACAACTTGGAAAAAACACTGTCTCTTGAATATCACTTCTAATATTCATTAAATTGCAAAATTTATCAAAAAAAAAACATCCTCTTCTGGTCCGCGTATAATTAGACTAAACATTTTGCTAATTAAAGTTTTCATTGCCAACTCCGAAAAATCAATTGAGTTACTTAACCCAAAGATCAAAAAGGAGTAAAAACAGCCTTCTGATTTATTTGATATTCGCCTTACACAATTACCATATATATTATATTTAAAATTATCAAGAGAAGGGAATTTGAAAAGGAAAAAAAGAATGGTAGAACAAAGAAAGAATCGCTCTAAATTTCTTGGACTGAAAATTTGGTCCGCGAGATATTAAAATTAGTCAAGACTGAGACTTAGTTCTTTAAATATTCAATGAAATCCTTCTACATAAAAAAAAATTAACAATAAGTCTCGAAAATGTAAGTTAATTTGAGGAGCTACTATTATAGATATTGATAATACACCAATAACGTTAAACGACAAGTATATACCGCAGTCATCTATTGTAATCTAATTTTTCATTACAAGAGCACCATCAAAAGAAAAACAGTCTAGTATCACATAAAAATCAACTTTTACTTTCGAGACGAATCGGTAAACTTATCCCACCTTCTAAAAGATTTCACCGACGACAGAACACGATTCCCCTTCACAGACATATCTCGAAAGCCTCAATCCAAGAAATCCAGAGATCTCGTACAACACACACACACACTCTCTCTCTCTTTCTTTCTCTCTCTTTCTTTCTCTCTCGCTCTCTCGCTCGTTCGTTCGCTTTTTCTCGGGGCTTAGTAGTTGCGTTAGCTCGCAGTCGCCTGCTGCTGTGACTGCTGCTGCTGCTGCTTGTTCCTGTGCTCGTAGTTGACGAGCCTCTGGCCCACGAGATACTTGTCGTTCTTTATGTGCTCGTAAAGCTTCTTGAACTGCCTGATTTGTATACGTATGACGGCGAAGACGAGGCTGACGAGCAGCAGGAAGGGATAGAGGCGTCGAGCGATGAGGATCTGCGTCTGGATGTTGGCGACGAAGAGGGGCACGATACCATGTGCAACGGCATATGGCACGGCCAGGGCCAGGCCGAAACAGATGATCACCGGCGCGGCGAGCTCTGTGACGATGAAGCGCAGATCCATCTCGCGTATGCCGTCGTTGTAAGCACGCTCGATGGCAAGCTTCAGGCCCCACTCCGGCCCCATCATCGTCACGGCCGTTGCTATTTTCGTGTAAAGTACACCTGAGGAATACCGTTAGCTTATTAGTTTTTGCTCTAGAATAATAATTACAATTACATCTAAAAGGCTGAAGTGCTTTATAAGTAATAAAACCGTAAAACACAGTGCATATTGTTTGATAATATCCTTGATTTCTTATAGGATACTGACATTTGCAATTTTTTATTAAAGCAAATTGAATTAGGTCTTTGCGGCTAAAAAATCGGAAATTTCCACAAAAATTTCAATTTTATTAAATAATTATACTATTAAACAGTATAGTTTAAATTATAGCAATGAAATACTGGTTACATTAGAAATTGACTACAGTATACTTGGACGTTAATAATCAAATTTACCAAATACCTTAAGATAAAAAAAAGATTAAACCAATATATTTGTCAACGTAAGACTCACCCAAAGCCCAGTCTTGCCAGACGAAAAGTATAGGGTTCTGCTCGAGAGGCACCCTTAGTGGCACAACGACAACGAGTTCAAGGAGCAAGCCAAACAGTAGGGGAATGACGCCGACAAGGAGTATACAGGAGACGAAAGCCTTGGCGCCGATGATCACCCAGTGCTTGATACGGTCGAGAATGGCACGACGACCGCGCGGCAGCCAGGACACAGCCAGAGCTAAACCACGTGCGGCCCCCCAGCAAACGTAAGTGCCACAGGCGATCGTGTATACCTCGTGGACGCGGCCCGACAGCGCTGACGCTTCTACACCATCTGCTAGATAATACAAAATGATTTGTTACTTAAAAGTTCAACAGAGAATAACGTATTTTTTTTTTTTAACAAACGCTTGCTTACCATTATTTGTGGGTAAAGCAGGCGGCATGACAGGCGGCGAGGGCGCGGGTGCGCCGACCATCCACAGAGCCATGACGCGTCGGCCGATCCACACTGGTAGCGTCATCGCCACGAGGCTGGCCAGCACGAGAGACACGCAGACGCAGAGCAGTAGACCTATGAGGCGCGCTGGGAACCACTTCGGTCGCACGTATGGCTGGAAACCAATTGGACCCTCTCGTTGTAGAAGCGCCTGATGAGCGGCACCGAGGTCAGGGTGCTGAGGCTCTTCGATGACGGCAGGGCCAGGTTCGTCTGCCTGATCGCGCAGCAAGTATGATTGAAGGTCCAAGAGCCAGGCGACCACGCGGCACCAGCCACGGATCAGAGCTTTGAGCCAGGTGCGCGTGTGAGATTGTTCAAGCAGAGCTGGCAGGATTACCTGCAGTAGCAGCAGTTCGAGCGAGAGCTCGCTGATCTGGGAGGAAGACGAGGAATACTCATTTAGTATTGTAGTTTACTTGATGTAATAGCTTTATTCGAATATTCGAAGGTAACTGTGTCTATTTGTAAGGTTTTGAATTTTATAATAAAAAGAAGTTGGTGACTTTAGCCATGATTTTATGCTTTTTGCAAAGGTTTTATATTTAAGTTTTGTAATTGTTTTTCTAAAAAAGAACATAATTGAAAGTTTTTTTAAATAATCAAATGTCACGTTATATATAAATTTTGCAAGAAAATAAGTCGAAACATTGAGCGTCCTCATATATAACAACTTGCATTCCTCTCTCTGAGCAAATGCCAAACTTCTTCGCACATACTTCGCATAATTTAGCTCGAATACCACAAATAAAGTCATTAACGACGAAAATAACACTTATACACATTATGCAGTCTAGATACTCACTTGGGTCTCGGTCTGCACGGTAACGGTATAGGGCAGGAATCCCGGCCAGATCCACCTGAGAATCTTGACGGGCAGCCAGAGCATGAGCAATATAGCAGTGCCGAATATGACGGCGGAGGCGACGAGACGATGCGCGTGTCTCAGTATCGGCAGGTGAATCATCTCCTGCAGGGGTGAGAAGTCCGGGTCGTTGAGGTTACGCAGGAACCAGAGCACACCGGGGCGCAACACCTCACGTAATAATAGGATGAAGGAGGCGAAGTAGTAGACGTAGATCATACCGACGAGCCAGTGGATGAACATGGAAGTGCCGGGCGCAAGGCGGAATGACGACTCGCGGTCGCGTAGGGTGGCGTCGAACATCGCCAGCGAGCAGATGTCCAGCCACCAGCCGCAAACCAACGGTAGCACACCGATCTCCACAACGCTTAGCAGAGAGACCTGGAGCAGACATATCGATTAGAAATTGGCCGAATTTTGTGTAAAATTTGGGATAGGATATGATGATTATATTACCTTAACGATGACGTAACCGAGGCCGAGGACTCGCTGCGAACGCTGGAAACCAAGAAGGGCGGCGATTGCGTGTAGCACGACGAGGAATACACCGAGGACGCAGTAACCGCACAAAGTCGTCAGCAAGCCTTCGAAGTGAGAGGCCGCGACCATCTCTTGACCGCCCAGAAACGAAATCGCGTAGTAGCCAACTTGGTATGGTAGGAATGCAAAAACCTGGAAGAGTATTATTTCATGAAAACGTTTGCCTTAGTTAATTAATGCAATTAACTATTGCATTAATGAAATTCCAATGTAAGTCATGAATACTGATTAGAGTGGATTAGCGCTTTTCGAGTAAACTATTTCCCGTTTCCAATAAATTTTTTCAGAGATGAAATTTAATTTTGAAAAAAGTTATTTCATAGAGGTATTTTTAGGGAAATATTAAAGATTAGAAGTATAGTTTAAATAAGAGTTTCCTAAAACAATCACGAGCTGAGTAGGAATCTAAAAACGTAAGAAATTATAATCTTTTTTTTTAAATGTGAATTATTATCTATTGGTAATGTTTTTAAAACACCTATGAATACTTTGGTAAGAAAGCTTTTATATTGCGTGACATCTTATTTAGTTAATCTTTTTTCCTAAAGAAAAATTAATTCAGGAAGAAAAGACTCAATAAAAAAAAACCAACATACGCACCATGATAAACAACGTATTCAGCGACATGACCCAGAACACGTGCTCCAGAAATAGGAGCGATCCATCCAGACCAAGCAGCCGTTCCCAGGTAAGCTCTTCGGCGGGTCTGTCCCATTCCATGGGGTTCCAGTTTGCCTCTTCCGCCTCGCCCTGGTTCTGCTCGCGCCACTCCGGACCCACAGCAGCATTCGGTTGATCGTTTGCCACACCATCACCGCCGTCGGCCGCTGCTGCGTCTGCCGCTGCGTTGTCTACTGCTGGTGCCGCTGCCGCCGCCGCTGGTGCCGCGGGTGCGGGTGCCGGAGCTGCAGCTGCTGCTGCTGCGGCACCTGGTCGCTCGGCCATCGCCCAGAACAGTAGTTCCACCGGGTTTCCCGCCGCTGTGAATGATTGGAGAATGGGAGTATTAGAGAGTGACAGTGAAAGTGGAGAATCGAAGAATAATTGTGGTGACTTATGAGGTGTTGTTATACAATGAGGTTGAAGGATGAGTGTTTAATTTTTTATCAGCAGTAGTCTGTTAATATGCACTGTAAATGAAATATAAATTATCGCATATGTATGAAGAATATTTCTATACATATATCTTATGCTGGCTCATTTATATAACACTTTGTAGTTTGATCTACATTTCATAATTGGGAAAGACAATAAAAATATTTTAATTACCATGGTTAGCTTCTTCAGCTCTTGGTTCTTCAACAAATGGTGGAATATTATTGTTATTCTGAGCTTCAGGCTGAATAGCTCGTTGCTGATCTTGATCACCCGGTACGGGGTTGTCAATAGGAGGTAATTGAACATTGTCTCTTTCTAACCAGTCAGGACCACCAGCATGCAAAATTTGCTCCCTCAGCCAAACTAGGCCCAGGAACGTAAACAATGTACAAGATATCACAAAACAACCATGAAAAACATCAGAGGATATGTTCTCTGTAGAAATTATATCCATTGGCAAGGACATCACCTATAATAAACAGTTTTTATTAAAATAATTGAATACAAACTATTATGACTCAGTTTAAGTAAAGAAGTTCTGCGTGAAATATAATACATATTATATTTAAAAAATAAAGTATATATTAATAGATTCATAAATGCTAAAATAATAAAATGATTAAAGCAATACAAAGGCATTAGTTATAACATCTAATATCTTTTCCATCTAAAGATAAATGTTGATATGAGAATATCATTTACAGAAATGCTAAATCATATATATTTTTATTATGTAAACTTGCCAACTGTAAAATGTATTATACATTTGCTCAAGCATAAATTCATAAAACCGTCATAAATTTTACTATCACTATAAAGTACGAATAATTCAAGATAATTGCAATGGCTTTTGAACTAGGTTGAAAAGTTTTTTTTCTTCATTTTAGTTAGACATAAAATGCCTACTGTCTCGACCTACTAACCAACCAGATGGCATCAAGAACTTCTCTAATTCAACTGACACATGCTAAACATTCATACCCGTACAAGGTCTAAAGAGCCGCTGAAAACAGCTCTATAGGTTCTGCAAGCGGTGAGGGGCACAATGCCCAGCCAGGCTATGGCCACCAGAGTATAATGTAGCCAGTACTTGACGGCGGTGACCACGCTGGAGCACAATCCACCGACCACATCTCTCAGCGGTAGTCTCCTGGGCATGTCCGGGCTGTAGATGGGAGTGAATGAGAAACGGTAGCCGCAGAGCTCGCAGTACTCCTTCCTGGAATAGCGCATCCATTGCACCAGGCACTCCTGGTGAATCCACTTGATGCTGCCGGTGCATATGCAGGGGTGGAACAGGGGCCTGTCGGTCTGGCCCTCGGACCTGCACACCCTGCATATGTCAGCGCTTAACATGTCCTCCGTCATGTTGCCTCCTGGGTCTCTTTGACTCTGTAATCCAGAAAACACACACACTTGACTCTCTCACTCTCACTCTACACGCGTATCCCTAATAACAGTTTATACTCCGCGATTTAGCGACACATAACACGGAGCGCACGGCAAATTAGCGTGCAGGGGGGGGGAGGGAAAAATGTGCGCCAAGTGGGCACTGCACCGCGCACTGCTGCAGTTGACAGGTGATCAAAACAAGCGCGCTCGCGTATTTTTAGGCCTCGGCGCGCGTATAAACACACAATCTCTCCCGTTCCGTCTCTCGCACGGCGCAAAAATCGAGACACGGATATCAAAGTGAAAGGGACAAACTCGTCGCCGTCGTCGCGCAGATGCAGCGCTCGTTGGCTATATGCTCGCACGCTCACAACTCGTCGACTCACGGCCTCCCTCTCTTACCTACGCTACGAAAACAAAGCTCTCATCTTCTTTCTCACCCTCTCTCTCTTTCTAGGCTTATTATATTGGGTACCTACCTCGCGTTCACGACGACGTGTCAAAAAATCATCTGCCTGCTCTCCCCCGAGGACTCCAACTCTCTCTCTCTCTCTCTCTCTCTCTCTCGCTCTATATATCCGCAGTACTCGTTGACTGGTTCTGGCGTATTTATT
The DNA here is from genome assembly GCA_030522985.1 of Torymus sinensis. Lineage (NCBI taxonomy): Eukaryota > Metazoa > Arthropoda > Insecta > Hymenoptera > Torymidae > Torymus > Torymus sinensis. The sequence goes on from JAPYZP010004367.1 coordinate 8,659, forward strand.
CTCTTTCGCTCTCACTCTCTTGAGACGCAGTGCGTGCGTACTCGAGCGATCCGTGTAGCGTACTGAGAGCGTGTGCACGTATAGTGCGTAGGTACGCACGACGTCCCGCAGCGACCGATCGTCTCTCTCTCTCTCTCTCAATCTGCCGTCGCTTCCGTGTTTTTCGGAGCTCGCTCGCGAGAGTCGCTCGGTCGGACGAAACGAAACGCACGCACCCGTCGATATTAGGTAGGCAGCACAGCACGCATACACAGATGCTACAGAAGAGGGGGAAGGGGGAATCGCGATACGTCACGATACGCGGACGTATCGCGACGCGTCAGGACCATTTACATATTAATAGTTGTGGCTCTTCTCGCTTCAGCTGATGTGTCGCGCCGCCACTAGCGGTTGCTCCCGCCCAGCGCCTGCGCGCTTCCGCGAATTCAAATACATTCACCAGTGATCCTCTTCTACTTCCTCTAAAAGAAACAAACACACCCACTTACGCTGTGTTCTACTCCTATAAAGTTAGAGTGGCAGCAACAACGTAACCTTCGTGTATAACCATGCAACAGCGGCAGCAGGGCAATTCGATTAACAGCTCAAGGCCGCGTTAGGTTAGGCGCTGGTGTCTTTTGGCGCGAATCGGCGATGCGATTTCGGAGCCGGCGGCGCAGGAAGACGAGTGCAGCCAGTGCTACGGCGACGACGACGACGGCTCCGAAGCAGCAGCGACGGCATGAGGCGCCGAGGATGGGGCGTCGCGGCGAGGACAAGGGCAAGAACGACGACGAGGACGAGGGGAGCCGCGACAGCGCTGCCACGAAAACAACCAGCAGCGTCGTCAGCGATGCCAGCAGCAGTATCGCCAGAAGCAGTCTTAGCAGCACTAACTCCAGGATATCGCTGTCAAGGACGACGGCGGGCGTCCGCGAGTCCAGGAAGTTCTTCAACCTCACCACGAGATCGCTCGCGCCGACGCCTGAGCCCGGCGAGGAGCCACCCGACGATCCACTCCTAGATCTCGAAAGTCAGTTTTTAACGGGTGTGCATGTGTGTGTGTATGTGTGTAGCTGAGGAGAGGAGTTTGTATGGTATTGTAGTCCGCGTGAGTGCAACGGTTTGGCTCGAGGGGAAGCGTGTGTGTATGGGATAGAGGGTAGTTTCGGAGCCGTGTTCAAACTCGTTTGGCTCGTAAGGATGAGAGGGTAGGATTGTGTGATAAAATATTATGCGAATCGTAAATTAATTATAATAGTTTAGATATATGAAAAAAAGGGGAACGATCGTTCGAATAATAATTATTTACTTGCTATATAGTGAACCACTTGTTGCTCGGATAACCCGTCGTTTTGTATAATTTTTTTGTTGGGAATTTTCATTTTAATTATTCATATAGCCCTTTTGCAATACTTATTGGTAATTTATTTGCTTTTTTTTTTAATTTTTTTAATGGCGCTGAAAAAGAATGAAAAATGATAATAGTTATTGAGGTTTGACGCTACTTATTTTTTTTTAGAAATCTTATAAATCAGTAACATTTTCAGTTTTCTTCTAAGGATATTTATACAGGTAATAGTTTGTTACCTTTCGTATAACGATGAAAATCATTTATTTGTTCTCGAAAACGTTTCTACTTGTCATCGTGACATTTGACATTGCATGATACTGGAATACACGCGAAAGCAATTAACTTTTTGTATTATAATAGATAAACGCCACTTTGTGTTTCGTAAATTCGCCGTATCATCTTTTATGCTACCACAATAATACAACATCAATTTTACATGTAAATGTTCACCTATTTCCTATATTCGTTAATTCATGCGCTAATTCTCTCGCCGCAGTTCTACTGAAGCAAACGTGGAACATCTGGGCGGTGTCCGCCCTGTTCAACTTTAACGTTAACGACGAAGTGCAATTGAAACAGTACGGAAAGAAGCTGAGGGAGGAGGTGGCGCGGATCCTGTCGCAGGAGGACGTCAGCTACGAAGCCAAGATCACCGTGCTGGATCTCCAGAGGCCGAACGAGACCGATCACCCGGTTGTCATGGTATGTATGGCGAACATTCCTCGATAATTAT
>JAPYZP010004368.1:0-17812 GCA_030522985.1 Torymus sinensis
TTTTCTTTTTTTTCTACTTCGGGGAAGGTGGGAGATCCGGTTGTATGATATACACAGCCATACACACACACACGCTCGCTCGCATACGTACACGTCTTGCTGGTATAGCTTACCTCTCGTCCTTGACGGCGGGCTTGTCGAGGGGGCCGATCGTGTGCTGGGGCGGCGGCATGCTGTAGCAGGGCGCGGGCGTGTAGCCCGCCGGTATCTGGTAGCCGGAGGTGACGGGACCGCCCGGGTAGGCGCCGCCGCACTGGTAGCCCGCCGTCGGGTACGGCGTGTACGTGTTGCCAGGGTACTCGGCCTGCACGCCGCTCATGCCGTAGCCAGGGTGAGGGCTCATCGGACCGTAACCTGGAAGGGGAAGAGATTTTTGTAGAATATTTCCGTGAGTTTCGTTTGATTAACAATTTTTTGTGATCGATGTAGTGTTTTTTGTATGAATGGTGAATTTCGAAATGTTATTGGTGAATGGTAAAAGTAGTGTGAGTAATACGTAAATTACTAAATAATGAGACTATTCATGATTAATTGTGGGTTTTTTTTTATAAATTCTGAAGTACTGCTCGATTCTTATTATAATAATAACAGTATATCCGCCAATTAGATTTAATTGATTCTTTAATGAAAATATCTTTTCCCTTTCGTACATGTTACTGTGCTCCACACAATAACGTTAATTTACAATACGTTGAATGAAGGTTCTGAAATTTGAATGGTATTGAATTTTAAAGAAAAAGTTCAATGTAACATCAATAATTGTTTTTTTTTTTTTCATAATACTTTGAATTCTTTATTATTAATTGAATTACTATTCTACTTTATATCTTCTTCACTGATATTTGAATATTTTCGAAAAAAACTCTCAAAATAAAAAAACCCTACGAAAAAACCAGAAAATAATTGGCACGTCTCTGAAAAGCGCGACCTTCATCCGCCTTCCAAACTTTCGAACGCAACTCTCTATTCATTTTTCAGCACGAAGCCCCGGCGCCTTTGAAACACACCGATAATCAACAAAAACCCCATACACGTGCATCCACCAGCTCGATACTCCACTCACACACGCGCCGCCCTCGCTCTTCTTCATTGTGCGACAAGTTTGCCGAGCGGTTGATTAACCGTTGTTAAGTCTGCGCGCGCGCGCTCGGCCGTCCGCGTTTATTTGCCACGGGAAGAATTGGCCCCGGCCCCGCAAACATTTCACGTACACGTCGCCCCCCTCTCTCTCTCTCTCTCTCTCACGCCAAAAAACACAGATCGCCGGGCGCGCATATATCGCGTCGCGACGCGCGCCGGCATCCGTATGTTTCAATTTCAATAACTACTCCCCAGCGTCACCGCGCGCCGACAGGGATGGAGAGAGAGAGCAAGAGAGAGAGGAACGGACTTTTGCTCACTGCGCACAGTAGTCGGCGGTAGTCAGAGAGAGGGCTATACGTGCGCACGCGAAATATTGATAATTAACAATGGACGCTGCGAAACGCTGGGCTGAAAGAGAGAGAGAGAGAGAGGAAGGAGGAGGCACGCTCACGTTGTATATGCGAAGCTGCGAAGGTATACGCAGCGCGCGCGCTCGAATCGAGGCAAAATGAGAACGAGAAAAACCGGAGGCCGGGCGAATTTTTATTCGGCAGTTGTAACCACGCGCTCGCGCGCCTCGGGGGAGAACGCGGTGGCACACGCCAGCGCCGAGGTCTTTGTTCTATTCCGATATATCGCGCCGAGGGTTATATACATACCCTCTCTCTCTCTTCGTCCCTTTCTCTCCACTGCTACCGCCACTGCAGTGGCAGCAGTAGCGCCTGGCACGTCGTCCAATGTAATGACACGCTACCCGACAATGTATTCATTTCGACTGGAACGTGTCTCGCGCAAATTTATAGCGCTGCCGAGGAAAAAGCTCGTGCCAGCCCGTCTCTGCGTGTGTGTGTGTGTGTATGTGTATGCGTGTACGTACGTGTTTCTCGAAAGCGAGCTTTTCATCAGCAGCTCGCGCGCTCGTAAATGTGGGCCAGTGTAATATATACTTGTGTGCGAGCGTGCGATATTGCGTCGAGGGTGTGCACACACGCGCGCGCACGTAGCAGAATCCTGTGTGTTTTTGTCGTAAGTAAATTTATTTCGTTTTGCGGAATTGCGCGAGAGTTGTCGTTTGATTTTTGCCGGAGAGTTCGAGAAAAACGTGACGGTGCGCGCGAGTTGAGGTATATATATATGAATTGAGAGGTGGGATTTGTACGAGCGTTTCGTAAAAATTGTTTCGAGTAAGTTGGTGCAGTTTTGTTTTGTGTTGAATTTTTGAGATACTATTAAATTGGCGTAAATATGAAGATGGCGTAATGGTGAATTTATTGCGAGATGTTTCCGAGTTTAATTTCGAAATGTCTGGTATATTGCTGAATAGTTAGCTAAATGTATTCTATATCGGAACATTCTGTAATACACTAATAAACTAGAGCCATATTTCATAGAACATATAACGCAATTAATAAAGTCCCTTATTATGCATTTTGTATTTGCATATTTACAAAAATATTTCTGTATCCTCGTAATTTTCAAACTTACTTTAGTATAACTAATTTTTATTACCATTCAACGCGAGAATTCCATTGAAAATATTGACTTTATCACATGAACTTATACAAGCTTTTTAATTTCACTCTATATACCAATGATTTTTGAAAATTCGAGATATTTCCTCCGAATTACACCTTCCAACCATCTCCAACATAGCCACAACAATACTTTAAAGTTTTGACTGAAGTACACTCACCCGCAAACTCACCTGTGGGATCTCGGTAAGCGTCCATGTAATGCGAGCCCCCGCTGTCGGGCGTGCTTTCGCGGCTGTACGCCGCGGCGTGGACACCCGGGGGCGGGAATCCCGGCACGGGCCTGATGCCGCCGCTGAAGTTGACGGGCTCGTTCGCCGTGGAGAAGTCGACGGGCTCGGTTTGCTCTTCGATCGGCCGGGGCGCCGTGAAGCCCGGGCCCACCGGCACTGGCACGCCCTCACCATGCGCCGTCGAGTACTGCGGGCTCGGTGCTCCGCTGATTATGTAGGCGGGGGTCAATCAGAGTTAGTATTTTTCTTGTGTTTGTGGGTAGATTTCTTTTTTTATTTACATTCGTAGTGTTTTATCAAGGAGAAGTTGATATTTTTTTAGAATTTCAATGATTCTTTATACATTTGTAACAGGTGATTTTTGTAAATTATTGTCATTGTTAATTTATAAAATTACTTTGTGGCGGATGGATAACTTTGTATAATTTTACGATTATATTGTACATATATCTTAAGTACCTTTAGAACATTCATTATATTTATATTGTTTAAGTATGTAAATTTTTCATAGTGAAGAACAGAACGTTAACAATAGCAATAAATAAAATTGACAGTGTTTCGTCGATCAAAGCAAGAGAATAATTATTTTAGCGGTGCAGCAAATGGCTGTATATCGAGCAATACTCATATTGATTTTAAGAAGAACCGTCATGTAGCAATTGCCCGTTTCTGTTTAATCAATATTTAGTTAGAGGATATAAGTACACAAATACGTAAAAATAAAACGACACATAAAGTTCCATATATTAAAATAGAACACGTCGTTTCCCGCACATAATCATCATATCCCATCCAACAATTACATTAAAAATAAATTAACCAAAATTATACGACTGCGTATAAACTACCCCTTATGCAGACATTTACAGACAAAACTGCCCAACCATCGGCCTAATGCCCAAACCACCCCCTCGAAGAAAAATCTCGCACTTTACGACACTTCTCAAAATATTATCGCAACGACTGTAATTATATTACGCATAGCCGGGGCGATGAAAAGTTGAAGTTGGCCCGTTGGCGGGCTCGGGGGCCAGGGCAGTTTTGTCTGTAAACACTAAAATTAATTAGGTGGCGATGATTTTACGGCAGCAGTAGCAGTAGCAGCAGCAGCAGCAGTCCTGCCTGCCTATATACCTGTGCAGCCGGTTCACGCTGAGGTCGAGGGTCTGGCCTTGGGGACTGGGTACTTGGGGGCTGGCCGTTAGGTGCGGGCTCGCTGCAGCTTGAGGGCTACCGCCGACGGTCTGACCGCCGCCGTACTGCGGGCTCAGGCTGTTCGATCCGTAGGGTGGCGCCTGTGTGCGTGTGGGAGCGCGCGACGAGAGCGCGTATAATAGAATAATTTCAGTTAACGCTGTATATATGTATAAATGTGTGTGTGTGCCTGTAAATGTATAATCCTTTCGGCCGCGTAAGACTAAGATTTGTTATTGTCGCGTCGGTTGACTTTAGTTTGTGATTTTCTAGATTTGATTGATTTTGATAATTTTGAAAATAAATTGCTCCAAGTGTATGTTTGTTGAATATGAATGTAAATATTATTCATTTAATAATTTTTTTGATGCTCTTTTGATTCGGAAAGAAATGCAAAGAGTTATGTAATTTTATAAGCTTGACTGTTGACAACGCAAACAATGCAAAAATAAAAGCTCAAATATGCATTTTTTCATAAAAAATTCGCATTTACTTCGTGAATATGTATAAAATGATTTTACGTAGAATTTTTTTTTACAAAATAATGGCAAAATAAATTCACCTGTGGACTGGTCGATGTAACGCTAGAAGTAGATAAATCCATGACTGATCCACCGGGCGACGTTGGTGGACCGGTAGGTTTTTGCATTTGTTGGACCTGTGCTACTGTGACGCATTTCACTGTAACGTTAGGGACACACGTCGCTTGTTTAATATAAAAAAAAATACAATACTAGTAACTTCGGTACCGATTCGTTCCTTCATTTTTCTCATCAAAAAATATTTCTTTTTAGAATTACAAACTCTTAAATCCACAGAGAGAGAAGAAACTCTTTACTGTTAACGAACGGTCGTTTAGATATTGACTTAACGAATGTTCATTTATAGTTAAACCAATTCGTTAACAGTTAAGTCACGCATCGTTGGAGTAAACAATTCAGACCTAACTGTTAACGAATTGCTTTAACCATAAATGAGCATTCATTAAGTCAATATGACAATATCCAAACGTCCGTTCGTTAACAGTAAAGATCCTCTTCTCTCTGTGCCCTACTTAGACTGATAATTATCGTAAAAAGCTACAAGTTCTTTTAACCATTACCTATTCATCATTTTTCAACTTTTTATCCAAGTAAAATGAGATCCGAATCGGTATTAATAGAAAGATACAAGTTCACTAACGTAACTCACCGTCCTCCGACTTCATCATGCCGGCGACGGTAGCCGCGGCCATGGCCATCTGGTGCTGCTGCGCCGCCGCAGCGGCCTCCTGATGATACACCCTCTCCTGCTCCTCAGGAGTCATACCCGTCTGCCCCAAATAATACATATTCGCCCTCGAGTGCAACTGCTGCTGCTGCTGTTGCTGCTGCTGCTGCTGCTGCTGAGGTTGCAGCGGAGCACAGGCTTGCGCGTCGTACCTGTCATAAGCAGAGGCGGTGCCGGGATCATAGGGCCGATGGTTCGCTGCCCCGGCCGCGCTCTCGTAGCCACGCGCGGCGATTTCGTTACCGTAGGTGACGACGGGCCGGGCGATGTTCGCCGTTCCAGGATGCTGCATGTAGCCGGCGCGCACGTGTTCGGCCGCCGATCGCTGATGCGAGTAGAGGTCGTCGCCGTTGCTGCCAGCGGCGGCCGCAGCTGCCGCGGCCATCATCGAGGACTCGTAAGGCGAGCGCTGGGCCATCTGGTGGCTCATCCGCGTGTCGTCGATCATGGGCATTGGGTAGGCGACTGCTGGCTGCATGGGCAGCACGTGGTGAGCGGATGGGTGCTGCTGCTGTTGCTGCTGCTGCTGAGGTTGCTGCTGGCTCGGATGGTGTATCGTGGCGCCCATAGAGCCGGCGCTCCGCGTCGCGCCCATCGCCTCCATCGACGACATGGACGAGGAGTTCGAGTCCTGGTTGAGGTAAGAGTCGTAGGCCGAGGCCTGGCGCACGTTCGGCGGAGGCGGGGGCGGGGGCGAGTTCTGCCCGCCCACCCTGCAGGACGAGCCGTCCTCCGTCTTCGGGACGAGCAGCTCTTGCGTGGTGCTCTGGCGGCTCGGCAGACTGCAGCAGCTAACTGCGGAGGAGGTGTTCTCGGACTTGGGCACCACTACGACCTTGTTGCCGGCGCCGTTGCGCGACTGGCCGCCGCCACCGGTCGCGCCGTCGTCCGGGGTTTTCGGCGGTTTCACGTTGATGCCCGCCGCTTTCGTGGCTGCGTAGTAGTCGTACGTCGGCGAGGATACGACGGGTTTCGTGTCCTGCTGCTGCTGGGGCTGCGACGAGGTGCCGTACTGGGGGTAGAGCTTGCTCTCCAGCGACGGAGTCAGCAGGTTCGTGCTTATGTATTCCGGGGGTATGCCTGACACTGGTTCACAGATTGAAGCTGGTTTAGTGAACGTGCAGCGTTTAGTCAGATTGTTTTTTATAAGTTGCCGGAGTAAATATCGTTTTGGTATGTCAAGAGAAATCGTATTTTATGCGGTAGCTTTCGTTCGTTGTCATTATTCCAGGAATATATTGCGTAATTTTCCATGTTATAAGATTATTTTGTACTATTTCTCTTGATATAAACGATTTATTGTGTAATGATCGCAATATAATCAATTAAATTAAACATAGGGAAGTGTGGGGCGATGTGTACATTGTCCTTTTGTATACTTTCTAACTCAATTAAACTTATGATTTTCGTAATTTTAGGTATTATTTTCTTGCGAATACAATGTTAAATAAATTGAGTCTCAGTGCACGACATGGCCACACTCTTTCCTACAGGTACTAAATCAATATAATACTGAAAGAGTACATCATTTTTTTAAATAAATTCTGTAGGAAATATTATACAGTCAAATATTTTATTTATATATTGGCTGATGCTATTTGTACGACAGAAATATAATAGATTAATTCAGAGTATAAATTCCAAAACACCTCGCTGTGATGTTTATTTGGTTTTGATATAATCTGACTAGAGAAATTATATTCCATTATATATGTATATACTTTGTGTACATAAATCTGTCGTACAAATAGCAGAGGCGTTATATATTACTCATTTTACTGTAAAATATATTATATTTTCAGTATTATATTACACCCAAAAGCAAATTAAATAATGAAGTTTTTACAGTAACTTGTATTTGTGATACTATATGACTACATACTATAGTGTAAACTAAGTTTACTAAAAGCTCATGAAAATAACTATTTAACAACATCTTTTTTTCCTGTTGACTTTGTAAAAGCAAACGTTGAACTTACATTTCGTGATTTACATCTTGTGACTCACAATATTTACTAAAACTATTTTTTCAACGTTTATGATGGAAATACCTTGAATAAAATGTGAGCTACCGTATTTTTTTAAGAAATAAAAACAACTTTTAAAAATCTATTAAATATGTTTGTAGCATTTACGCAAGGTATTTTTCAAACATCAGATCGTGAATCAACTAAGTAAATAACGTCTCAAGCAAGTGCTACAGTAAAATAATGTCTCACACAGCCAGACGTACTTGCTTTTGTGTAATTTTCGATACCCGCATCAGAAAGAGAGAGAGAAAGAGAGAACTGGAGAAACAAGAGAATAGAATAGGTATGTATATATTACAGTCTGTTAGAGAAAAATAGAAAGAGAGAGAGAGCGGATAAGCTTCTATGAGTGTTCCGATTGGAGCTGACATGGCCTCGGCCGTTGCAACCAGGCGTCGGACATTTCAAAATAGTCTCATGCATCGCCAGAACTGCGAGAACCCAGACACGTGTTTGCGAGGTTATATATATAGCAATTGTGGATCACGTCGTCCGATACTGTTTTATTTTTTACAATAATTTTTTTTTCTATGAAAATTCACTCGCGCGCGTGTACATGAAAATCGATAGTGAATTGCTATCTGTGAAATTTAATTATTTGTTGTGAATTTGAGTATAATAAGTTGCGTTGTTGAAATGAGGTTACCGTCAGACGATAGCGATTTCATGAGTTCTTTCGAACTCGAATGAAATGGCGTTTGAAATTTTGATGTAATTATCACGGAGAACGAGGGCGGAGAATAATAAAAACAGTGAGTAAAAAAGTATAATCGAAAGTAAAAGTAAATGATAGACAAAAATGGCAATAAACAACGTCACGGATTCAACACAAAATCGAAAACGTACAATAATACTCAGCGGGTAGAGAGAAAAAAAAATACAAGAAAAGATACAATCAATTCAGAGAAAAAAAATCATACACAACACAATAAAATGTAATTTTGTGTTTGTGACGAGACCTAATGGAATTTAAAATAATTTTTTTAAATAATAAGTTACTATTTTTGTAAATTGATAAACTGTTGTTTTAATCTAGTTATTAAAAAATTAATTGCTTTAAATTTTGTAATTATTCATTATTTGGTTACAAATTGCGTGAATCCTGAGGAATATCTTATTTTTATTATCTAATATTTCACTTTTTAAAAACCATTCTATTGAAAAACATGAAATAGTAGTAGTAAAATATGAAATAGTAAATACTGTTTCAATTGTGGATAAAAAGAAATTAGGCGATTCATAATCGTCATACTTATGCAGTTTTTAAATATAAATGTAAATAATATTTTTTTTAATGAGAAAATGAAAAATGCATTGCAAAAAATATAAACTTTAATCAGCGTCAATGAAAAACTGTACGAATGAGAAAAGCGACAAAAGAATTCTTCGTTCTCCATGTAGCTTTACGCTTTCAGAATTAATCAGCAAACAAACGTGTACGTGTTTAGAGATATATACATATATACGGAGGAGCAAGTGAACCGCAAAGTTTTGATGAATTTGCCAGCGCTGTATTATACTCAAACGCAGATACCGAGAGATCCTCACTTTCTGATTCTGGCGTGTGCGCATGTCGTCGTCAACGACGACGAACGGCAACGACGACGACGGCGGCGACACCCGGGGTCTCACTCGCCTAAAACACCCGTGTCTCGGGGTCTCGAGTTCTCCAAAAGTCTCTAATGCTCATATAGTAATCATAACGGCAACATAACAATATAAGTCAAAGTGTGGTGATAATTTCTCTACTGAAAACTTTGGATAGAAACTACAAAAAAAGAACATATGTAGGGTAATATAAAAACAAATTATACAGAAAACAGAAGTGAACGCATAGTAAATAAAGCTCTCTACCCCGCTAACAAAAAGCACAAAGAATCTTCTCTGTCAAGTATAGAGACAACAACAACAAAAAAAAAGGTTGGAAAAAAAGTAGAACAGACAGATACACGCACACACACACAGGTATATATATATAAACATGGGCGCAGACGCGAGCGCGCGTGCTTCTGTGTAGGTGCGCGACTCTTGGTTTTGCATTACTGTACACAGGGAGAGAAACGTGACCACGTCTCTTGCGCGCGAAACAAAAAGAGAGCACACGTATACCTATTATATATACGCACGCAGACGCTACTGCTGTTGCTGCTGCCGCGGTGCGCTGTGCGGATAAATTGAGTTCTTAATTAGTAGCGGTGTTTGTTATAAGCGACAATGATTTTCGAAATATAATTAACACGGAAGCGGTGCGAGCTCTCTCTCTCTCGCGCGCGCATTATAAATATATATATGCTAATGCGAGGACGCGCGAAACGCAGCTGGGCGTGTGTCATTTTCTCTCCCGTCAGATCGTGCGCGCGGGGAAGGGGGCACAGAGAGGAGGAAAAAAAAGGATAAATAAAGAGCCCCGCGTTTCTGTGTGGTTTCGCAGAAGAATTGTATATATGTATGCACTATAGAGCTACGGTTTACGAGATATAACGTGAGGTGTTAATTAAAGCGGCGTTTTGATACTCACTTTCTGGCGTTAATTTATCTTTGCGCGGGCATCCGGACAAGCTGAAAAAAAGAAAGAACACAATGTCGTTGATGCCACAGCTCACAGCTAATTAAGAATTATTTTTCAATGAAAATTATAACTTTTGCGCTATGCGTTCGTGCGTTATGTGCAGGTTTGTGCATCGTTTCATAAACAACAATTATTTTCTCATAAGGTTTATTTCAGAGCATGATTTTGTCATAAAAAACGGAAGTGGAAATGAAAAATAGTAGTCGAAGTTTGATTCGTGATAATATTTAATAGTGATATGACATAAGTTTAGAATGGAAATAATCGAAAATTCAGATGTCTGATCGAATATCGCTATTACTACTTAGAACAATGTATAATTCTTCGAATTATTGTTAAAATTATCCGCACCAGTTACCTTGTAAATAATAGTAATTTATTCGATTGTTACCAATATCTCTATAGAAAAAGTTATTTATACATTGACCAATGAATGCGAAAAACGTCTTTCTTCCCGAAGTTCAAAGACAATGCAAAACCGACCCCGTAGACGACTCAACACCCGAATCCATCAAATCGATTGAGGGAGAGGGAATCGTTAATTAAACGGCACGGGTTGGCTCTATATTCCGCCTCCCTCCTCCCACCTCCACCTCTGCTCCATGAATCGGCATTAACCTAATCGGCACGAGGAGCCGGGAACAGAAGCAGGAGAGGAGAGGAGAGCGACGCACACGTAGAACGCAGGTAGGCGCGTAGTTAATTCATCGATAATTACTTACCTGCGGTGGTGCGAGTAGAGTCCGGTCACGTGACCCTGGCCCGTGCAGCCGGGAGTCGGGCACTTGTTGCCCTCTGTAACAAATCAAACCACCCCCGTGGCCTCTGCCTTTAGTCCATTAAGCACACCTCGCAAGCGTAGCGTAGCGCGTGCTCTCTCTCTCTCTCTCTCTCTCCGTCGCCCCCTCTCTCGCAGCATATGGTGTAGTGGCCAGAGCGAGAGCGAGAGAGAGCGAGAGGGACGCGCAGCTACTTCGCACGAGTGTTCGCACGTGCTGTATGTCAATTCCTATCAATAATCGCCATCGCAAGTTGCAATTTATGATGGTGATTTTTCGGCTGGACGGTTATTGTGTGGACGAGTGAATCGAATCGTCGTTAAGCGTCGAGTGGGCGCGAGTGAAAAATGGGGGTATCGAGAGACTGAGAGTGAATTAAAAAGTGTGAGGGGTCAGTGTTGTTCTGGTATCGTTATAAAAGATATGCATGGTGTTAGAATGAGATGGGTCAATTTCAGAAAATTATTGTAATCAATTAGTAATGATGCTCGCGGAAGGTTTGAATGTTTTAAAAGACATGATGCACAGCAACTTGCGATTAAGATTATTAATAAGAATGATAAAGTCATTGCAATTTCCGAATAAGGTGCATGTTCAAAACTACCTTTATATTTTGGAAAAATACACATTTCAATATATAGCTTTCGAAATAAATCTACCTTATTCTGCAATGGAATCTGTCAATCAATAGTATTTCATAAGCGCAATACAAAAAATACTAAAATGTCTGTCTTTTGCTAAATGAATGATTGCAAGCTCTTGATACTCTCCCGTCACTCTACATTACGCCTAATAGAATGCAGGGCTCTAAAAATATTAAATTATCTTAAAACTCAATCAACACCTTCAACCTCAGCCTGAATTTGATTAATATTCCAAGCAACATTTCGCGACTCATCGCCGCCCCGATAAACCTCAAGCGCACCCTTCCACAGCTCGCCGCGAGACGCGCACATCTCTCACTCGACCTCGCGAAATCTCTCTTCCTCTATACCACACAGAGAGCGAAACGCACGAAGCGCCTATATACATAGCGTCGAGCAATTACCGTCCCAGCGATTGATTAATTAGTCCAGGGGATTGCCGACGTCGGCGCTCCGCACGCAGCGAATTTGAAAAGCTAAGGCGAAAGGATTGCGTGCGTGCGCGCGCGCGACGCGTGGAAGATTCTGTCATTGTGCAGGCGGGCGACCGCGCGAGGATTCGTGAATGGCCCCTGGGATTTGGTGGCTGATGCTCTCGTGTGAGCGTCTAAGCCACGCGAGATTAGCGCCGAGGCACATAACCGTCCGCAAAACAAAGAAGAGAGAGAGAGAGAGAGAATCCTATAGCCCTGTTGGTATGGAGGACAATGAGAAGAGCTTGTTACGCGAACCTCGATGCGGTGGATGTGCTGCGGCTTTTCGGCGAGGGGCTAAGTGTAGCCGGGCACGCGGTGATTTTTATTGTGTTCGAGGAGAGATGATTTACGCTTAGTGCGCCAGAGCGTAATTTTCGCGGGGATTAATTGTTGTAATAAAACGCTTGTTGGGTAGATTGGATTGTTGTAGAACCGGGGTGGGGTTCCATTAATAAGACCTGATGAAAATATTGATTTATTTTATTGGCCCGGTGAATGATCTTTATTGCCCTGTATTTTGTTCGGTTTTAGAATTCGGAAATAATCAATTTTGTTAAGGTATGATCCGAGAGAGAGTTCCAGATCAATTTACTGACCATGAAAAATATTGAAAGATTATAAATTTTATCGGTAATGCATGATTTAAAACAACTACGTACTTCACAAAATGTTATCTTAGCACAATATACGGAAGTGACTAAGCGCATGCTTCCGTAGTCGATAATCTTTCGTAAATTTCTAACAATCGAAAGTATACCGTTGTATATTAGTATTTCTTTTATGGCTCTTACATTTATTTGGATTACAATATTTCTGCAGAGGCGCTATACTGTCTACGGCTCAGCTGCTAATATCCAGCTCCAATCTTATAAGCAAACATTTTCAACAATTATCACCCAGAAAAACGTAATTCATCCCTCGAATACACATTTTCATCAGTCATCAACTCTCCACGACTCAGAAATCTCTCCAGCTGCACGACTTATACGCACGAATGCGAAGCGACGGTGGCAGCAGCTAATAAGCCGTCATACCATCAGGCATTAAGCGGCATTTTCTAGCATTAACCTCGCACGCACAGGAATCCGTGACGCGCGGGCCAACGGCTCATCCAGTTATAACGGCATACGTACGTTCATCACGCGCGCCCCGACCTACGGCGATGATGGAAGGGCGCAAAGTCGTCCCAAAGAGAGACAGAGAGAGAGAGAGCGGGAGAGAGAGAGAGAGAGAGAAGGATATTTCAAATCAAGTCAGCAAAAACGTCGAAGGGGAGAGGCAGCCAACCTTCGGACGTTCAATTCCTCGGCACGAGCAGGAAAACGAGCGAGAGAGAAAGAGAGACGAAGACGAAGGAGAAGGAAGGAGGGCTGAGCGCACTTTTATAAACTTTGTCGTGTACTAATCCCTCTGGCCCTGATCCCCCGCCGACGGAGGAGAGAAACTTCATCAGGCCGTCATTTCGCGTCTTCGAGGTTCGATCCCGCTTAGGTGGAAAGAGAGAGAGAGAGAGCGCGAGGGGGGAGGGCAGGTACAGCCGCCGCCCCCCGTAAATTGGATTACGATACGTGACGTCATTAGCGGCATGCTTTATTTAGAGCGCCACAGTGGGAAGCAGCGGCGGCCAAGTCCGCTATAAGCCATTGAAAGCATGGACCTCGCGCGCGCTATAGCTAATCAACTTTCTTCTCCGTGCGGTTTCGTCCGTTCTTCCTTCTTTTTTTTTTATGGCGAACAGCGCCTCCGACGTCTAAAAGCTAGCGTAGCGTGCATTAAAACAGCGCGCGAGTTCCGCGGCGCTCTTTAAAAGTTTTCGTATGCCTTATTAGGCACCTTTATGCATGTTAAAGTAATCGCGGTCCCGCCCGATGTCTTAAGTGGAGCGGACAGTAACTAAGCTCGACGCTTTTAGCGATTGTTAATAATTATGTCGCGGGGATGCTCTTTCTCGTTTGTGGTTCGGTTGGCTGGTGGACCGTGAATTTTTCGAAGGAAGAAGCAAAGACGGTAGTTCACCAGTGTTCTATTATTAGCCGCAACTACTTGCGATTTATAAAAAGAAGTTCGTAGTATTGACTTTTTATTTAGACACCGAAAGGTCAAAGGCTAATACGCGTTTATATTGCGTTTACATGAAACAGCGTTTGCGCACTTTTCTTTGGGTTATAGAGGTTCAAGTTTTTCAATTAAGTTATTCTTTGTAACTACACTACACACTAACTCGTTTCCAAGTAAAGTAAGTTTCTAAATGCGAAGCCGTGAAATTCAGTTGAAAATTAGAGAGGCATGTACACTTTATCGCGTTACGCAACTCACCTACTAGCAAACACTTACACAGTCCGCCTCATTTTTCCATCGGCGCTGTTTGTAACGAATCGCCACGCACTGAACACACGCGTGGAAAGCTGCTCTCCCAACTTCTTTACCGAGCTTCGAACTTCGCAAACAGCAAGTTCACCTTCCTCCCCCGACATGAAAATACACAGGCTCGTTTCTATCAAACCCACCCCCTCGAGTCCGCATCAACTTCTTTCGCCTGCACTGGCCGATTTGTAATTAGCCTTTACGCAATCGCATTAATTACATTAGCCTTTCCGGCCAGCCGTCGGAATCCTTTCCTCAAACGAACGAACGACTCCTACGAGGTACAGGCGAAATAACTCGCCGCCGCCGCCGACGCTCAAACGGGGCCGCGCATAGCATTCAAGAAACGCAAACGAAACGGGAAGAGAGAGAAAGAGAGCTGTGTATATACCACTGCGTTGGCTGTTTAAGCCCCGGTGTAAAAAAAAAGAAGGTCACAGTCTCCAAATAGGCGGAAAGGATCGAATTACCGAAGGGGGCAGCAGCAGCAGAGAGCTCAGCTCTCGCGCCAATTAATTAACCAGTAGTCGCGCCCGCGTGAGTTTTAAAACGTAACCTCCGGCGGCCGCACCCGCGTGTCGGCGCGGACCCTTTGCTCTCTTCCGGTCAACCGGGGACGGGGCAGATGGATGAATACCGGTGGCACGCGCGGCCGAGTTGCTTCTCTTTTCGCTCGCCGACGTTTGAATAGACTTGTAACGAGCCGCTACTCGCCGCCGGACCTTTTTTCCGCAAGGGCCACGAGAAAGAGAGAGGAAGAAGGAAAAAAGCGCCCTGCGCGACGAGGGTCGAGGAAAAAGAGAGAGAGAGAAAGGGATATCATCGCGCGGAAGAGAGGGTGTGGCGAGTGTGTAATTGCGTTATTTCGTGGCAATTTCACGGCAGTGAGGGTTGCCGAGAACGAGGACGACGACGAGGACGACGGAGGAGAAGAGAAGTGTACGTAAACAGCATGATTGTTTTATTCATACGTCTCGTTGCACATGTGTAATGAACGCGAGAAAGAGCGCGGGCAACGGCTGGCCAGGATGGCCCGCACACGCCCGCTGACGCTGAGACTGGATGACCCTTATCCAGTCGTGTGCGAGCCTTATCGAGGAGATGAGAGCGCTTCTGCTTTTGCTCCGTGTTTTAATTAGCGTCGGTTAAAAACGTCACTCTGCTTAGCGTTTAACGTTTGTCCCGTCGCGAATTACGAAGGTCAGAGGTTCACACGCATATTATAAAAGGGTAAGCGGATTCTTTACAGCCCGAATTCACTGTAAGCTGTCACTTTGCTTCCTTAATAGAAGTGAAAAAGCATATGTTATATGTGGGTATGAAAGTCTATTTAAGTATGTACACTTCCTTTTAGTTTATCATAAGTTATAATTAAATACGATCTAGCTATGCTTCTACGTCAACAAAGTACATTTCTGCAAGAGCATTATTATCTTAAAAATGAATTATTTAAGAATAGTCTACAACTGAAACTCTTCAGACAGTATACACTATCAATTAAACTGACGTTTCTAGTTAAAAATGATCCAAGTTCTATCATAGTAATTGATCCTTTGGCAATATGAAATTTAGATCCCTTCTCTATATCACAAACATTCGAAAAAAATCTCGCAATCAGTAACTAGATACACCAATAAATTAGAATAAAATCAATGTTGCAGAAGCACACGTGTCATATGACTGAACGGACTCTGGCTCTCGACACGACCTCTTGGCGGTCTTGGCCGTTATACGATAGCTCGTGAAAGGGCCAAAGGCATTTTATATATGTTAGGCTCACGCACCGACCGAGTGCATAGGAAGCGTAAAATTGAGTTACAGGGTAGTTTATTTTTTATTAGCACATGCGCCACGTCAAACGATGCCGGTCGGGCTACGCAAGGGTGGATACGGGCAGCGTAGCGGCACGTTTTTGTGGCCGCTGGATTTCCCGATAGCAGTTTTATGGCGTGTCAACACGCTTCCATCAAGAAAAAGAGAGAGGGCAATACCAGAAAAAAGAGAAAAGAGAAAGAGAGAAAGAGAGAGACAGAGAGAGGGCGGAGAGCTGAGAACTTGCAACGACCCATGAAATCAACCGTTAGCTGTCACTAGAAACGCCGGATTTCCGTGATTCAAAAATATTGACGTACACGTGTTTTGTTTTTCTATCGGTGTTCGTACCCCGATGCAGGGTAAACGGTGCAAGGAAAAGCAAACAGAATCCTCGCTTCTTTGACGGCAGTGTGTGTAGCGAAAGGAATACTGTAACGAAGATTTAGCTTTGCCCTCGTTAAACGAAGCTCTCAGTGGATTTCACTTATTTGGCGAACATTAAACGAATCAGTCCTCCTTTTTCACGTCGTAAACAGAAAATAATCAAAGTCAGCTAATTTCGCTCTGTAACGTGGAATGCCAGAAATTCACCGTAGCCCGTTCAATTAAGCCGATAAAATAGCGCATTTAAAGTCTCCACTCTCCCGGGAGAGAAGTCAAAGCGCGTGTTTAAGGAACGCTTGCGTTCCCTCTTACCGCCGAGGCAACAATTCCATCCGCTCACTCTTTCCCTCCCTTTCCTCCCGAGCCGGAATTCTTTCGTTTGTACAATCGCTCACTGTACACCGAGTCGGCAGGCGCAGAAGAAGGGACCGCGGAGATTGAATTTTTGAAACGGTCCAGCCCCAAGTCTCCGTTCGCTCGCTCGCGGGGGGCGACGGCAGCAGCAGCGGCGGCGGCTGGCAAACGGTAGTGCGAGGGGGAGAAACGTTAAGGGGATAATGAGGAAAGGCAGAGCGTACGCGGGGACGACGACGGCGACGACGACTGCGACGATGAGGAGGAGGCGGCAGAGCCGCGGTAATAAGGTGGCTTGAAGTGGAAGGCATGCTAGTCACGTTTCCCGCCGCTGACAGCTGCGGCTTATACGTATGACGCGCGGTATCAACCCCCGAATTTCGACTACCCCGACCGTCGCCCGCCGCCGGCGTGTCACACTCTGCGGCACTAAGATCCCGGGAATGCACTCGAATTCCACCTGTCGCCCCCTGTGCGCTGCCCTGCGCGCGATTCGCGCTCCTGCTACCCAACCCACCCCCGTTGGGTGGACTAACCCGCGTTGGGTTAGCCCCGAACGAGCGTCCGACGGTCCGTTCTCTCTCTATCTCTCCCTCGTCGTGATCTTCTTTCGCGCCTGCGGGCGTCCGAGCATCGGCCGAATGTTTCCGTGGAGGTAACTAAATTCGCCTCGACGCGTCGGATTTGTTTTATCGATTTAATTAAATGTAATTGGAGTGATTTAACGTTAAGTGAGTTTATTTCGTGTAGATGTTTTGCGTTACACTGTTTCCAATGATTATGTTTGTGTAAATTAAATTTTAAATTAAAGTTTCAATATCACTTGGTGGCGTTCAAATTATTATAGCTTATGCTGATTATGTTCTGTTTGGTAAACGAAAGTGTAAATGAAAATTCTAATTAATTTTCCTATGTAAAAGCATACAGATATTTCTAATAATTTAATTAAAAATCAAATTCCACTATAATAACGAATATCGTAGAAGAATGCACTGTACCATATTTATGATTGAATGCGTAATGTAATAAGTCAAGAAAATAATAGATATTTTCAAGCATCAAAATTGTTAAAAAATTTATGGCGAC
>JAPYZP010004369.1:0-10319 GCA_030522985.1 Torymus sinensis
TCGCGGCTCTAAAAGGAGAGCCCGCGCTCGGGATTATAAATATTTATGGGCCCGCTTAAAACATTCGCGCACTTTTTGGGGGGGAGGAGAGGGAAAAAATATTCATGGCACGGAGCGAGAGCCAGCCAGCTTTCCACGGATGATTTCATTGGTTACGAATCGGCCGATGGCGCGCGGCCGCGCGCACAGTGGCAGCGCGCCAGTTTCCTTTCTGTACTCTGCGACTTCGTAGATTCTCAAAAAGTAACTAACCTTAAAAACGAGCCATTGATATGCGCGCTCGCGGAAGAGAGAGAGGGAACCGGAGAGCCGCCTGTTTAGAATGTATATAGGGACTTTCTCGGCTGGCCGAGGCGCGAAACGATAACGCATTCGATATAATACGCTTTTTTCGCTCGTTTTGGCATCACGCTCTTTAAAAGTACGTTATTCGTTGGATTATTGCAATCGCGTTCCAAAAATCTTTCGCAGCTCTTGGAAGATACGTAAATTCGATTAGTAGAAAAGTAAATTTTCATAGTTCGACTGAATTATAAAAAAAATCTTTTTTAAAAACTTTTGAATCCAATCCCCATTGCCCCGTAAACTAGAAACTACCTTAAATCAACTGCCTACCATAAGATCGTCGTAGAAGTAAGAGATCTCCGGCAAGGCGATGAAGTCAACCATCTTCTCTCCGCAGCCGGCGGCAGCAACGGCAACGCGGACCGATGATATTCCCTTTCGCGCCAGCTGCCGCGCTACGTGTATATGAACTCTCCTTCCTCACACTCCTTCGCACACACAGACACACTTTTTTCTCCTATACTTTACGCACTGTTGTTATTATTGGCTGGACACTGTGGACGACTGCTGCTATTGGCGTCTGTGTTTGTTTTGTCAGTGGCTGCGCGCGCGCGCGGTGACCGAAAGCGAGGATGATCTAACAGCTTATTTCGGGAGGCAGTCTTGCTTTTCACCGGTTTCGGAGTTTCTGGAGGGGAAACAATTTTTCTTGGGATGATCTACCGCGCAAGAAGAAAAAAAACGAACGATTCTTATATAGTCGATGAAAATTGATTGAATTACGCGCGACACGTCTCGGATTAACGAACTGTATACGCGACGCGCAACGGCTCACGGTCTAATATTACGTGCAGGCCAAAATACGAGCGATAAAACTGATAAATATAGAGCGATATTTTAAAGCTCCACGCGCACGCCCGCGCGAGCGCGCTTTTATTATCACGTACTGTATACTGGCTGCGCGCGCGCGCGCACCAGCGCTATGACAACAACAATATTTGGCCACCGGAAACAAACGACGTTTGCGCGCGCATGCGCCCCTCGCGTTAATCAGCTGTGTGTGTACGTGTGTCTCGCTGTCGCCGGTATAAGTAAGTACTTGAAAGAGTGCAGCGGAGGAGTATTAAGTCTTGATCGCGTCGAGAATTTCAGCGAATAATATATTCATTTTTTTTTATTGGCTTTTTTATATATTATGTTTTAATTATGTATACGAAAGCAAACGTTTCTTACGAGTAGTACAAAAAAAATGTTAAACTCCGAAAATGAGCAAGCAACAAGCTGTTACACCATCTCCACCTCCTCTTTGCAACACGCAAGCAGCCCTCGATTTTTCCCTCCTCCCTCCACCCACCTAATCATCACTCACCACTATACAAACGTAGCACAGCCCGCACTTTTCTTCAGCACTGCTCACCGTAAATTACTACTGCTCCTTCTCCTGCTCTACCACCTTTCAGTATATTACAAACGACACTCTCGTGCAATTCATATATATATAAAGGCGGCCGCGTGTGTAGCGCGCGCCGGGACTCCGGACTGATCTGGCGAGCCACGCGGCAGCCGCGAAAGCTCAAGCTCGAGCGCGCGCAAGAGTGAGAGAGAGAGCACGTGGGAGGGGGCGCGAGAAAGCTCGCCGCCTATCGGAAAAAGGGAGAGCGCGCCGGAGGTGGAGCAGTGTCGACGCGGATGAGAGGAGAGAGAGAGAGGGCGAGGGGTCAGCGTGGCAAGAGGAGAGAAAGAGAAAGAGAGAGTTTCAAAGATTTTTCGAGGGTGGCTGATTCGATTTTTTGAGTATTACAGATTCAGTTGAGAGAACAAAAAATTCAATAGGATTTGAGAAAGGCTTGGGTTGTCGCTTGATAAATTTTAAATGCGATGTGAAGGAGCAACTATTTTTTTCTATATACATGCTCCGTAATAAAGCCTTGCAAGAAATTGCAAGATTTTACTTGAGTAATTAATGTACTAGTAATTAATTTATTTAAAAAATTTAATGCCGTTCTTCATTCTTTAGGTTTTAATTGATATTTTACTTAATTTGACCTATCAATATTTTTTAATATAAATTCTCTTAAAATTAGGTTACTCAAGTTTACATTTACAGGTGTAATAAAGGTGCATCGCAAATAATTGCTCTATTTTTTCTGAAATTAATTAATATTTAATTTCACAATTATATTTTTCCTTCCTCTCGCTCACTCACTTGCGCTCTCAGCTAAGCGCAATTTCCTCGATAACCTCGACGAGGAATTTCGCGGTAAGGAAGGAGGCAAGCAGCCAAGCGATAATTAGACGGTCAAAGTAGGTAAATTTAATTAACAAACCTAAAAATATGCAATATAGAGATTAATGAATTTCGGCGCATATAGCACCGCTTTAGTCTTAGGCAACAATGACTATCAAATATGGAATGGTTTTACAAAGTACAAATAATTGTTGATGATTAATTATAGAAAGTATAAAAAATAATTTTGCCTTACAAGGCCTTATCTAACAAAGCGCACATTTTAACAACAAACCACGAACGATCGAAACCCGCGCTTAACCCAATTATTTGCACGAGAAAAAATTTTATTCTCCCGATATAAAAGCAGAAACCCCCCTCTACTAAAAATTCTGCAGAACCATCTTTAATCGCTCGGCGATTCTCTCCCTCTCTTTCTCTCTTACGCGCGCAATCGTCGACGGCGGCGGGCGAATCGTTAAAGCTTTTCATTATACGAGCGTTCGCTCGCTCGCGCTCTTTACCTTCCATCAAATCGTCCGACGACGCGGACTTGATGGTTTTCCTTTGCGCGTTATTATCCGCGCCGTGCGCGAGCAGAAAGAAAGAATAGGAGGGGGAGTAGAAAGTCGCGAGAGCGAATCCCGCGGGTCTTTATGGCGCGTTTTTTGGCCGACGCAATTTTCGATTGTTCGTAAATAGGAAGAGAGAGAGAGAGAGAGGTGAATAATTTTATTTCTCAGAAATGGCCAGTGGACGAAAAATATGGGTGTTCATTAATATTTTTAAGATTGGATTGTTCAAATAATAGCGAAAAGGAACAAATTTAAAGAACAATATGTATCTACTCCTATTCCACAGGCATAACAAAAAAAACCTATGTGGAAACATGAAAATTCACTTCAATCAGCTCACGTTATATTCGAGCATAAATTTTTTTCGATACACTTCTTTATCGCCCGTTCTATTTTCGCAAGACAATAGCCGGGCCCGGCAAGCCAATCACCGGGCGAAATGAATTTCGGTATCATCGGTGGCCGGATAAACAGACGAGCCCTCGGTGGGGCGATAAAAGCTCTAGTCTGTTGTCTTTATCGGAACCCGATCGCGAGCGCCTGGAGGAAACATCGCCACGGAGATAAAGTGGAGCGCGAACGTTAGGATGGGCATTTTATTAATGATTAGTTTATTTTTAAAAGTATAATAAATTAACGAGCAAAGGTAAAGTTTTACAATAAAACGCAGCTTGCGAATAGAAACGAAACGTCCGTGCTTGAATTTTTAACAAGCTTTATTTATGTAGAATCGAAGCGAGGGTATTAAAAATTTCAGTGCGCCGGCTTTTCATTGATTATATACGCCCGGCGGACTATAGCGTTATATTTCGGGAATTAAATTAATATTTCATAGAATTAATCGAATCAATAAGCCCCGAATAATAATTCAAAATATAACATTAAATTTGCTGAATAAAGCATAAACAGGTCATTAATAATCCTTTGAAGCGTTTTTGTATCGATGAATAAAGAATTCAGACGGATTACTCATATACGAATGGGAAAGTTGGCACCGAGATTTAGCTTTTTGCGCCCCGGCTTTTTCAAGCTCTGTCATTAATAATTTTCATTTATTTCACGAAGGACATAAATTCAAGTAAATCCCCATGAGTTACTCTTTTGCATTCTTTTAAACACAATTCGCGATATAAAACTGAAAAATAGATTTTCAGTAATTGTCGCGCTCCTTTTTCGCACTTCCAACGATTCGTATTAATAAACAAAGGAATTAACTCCCGAACTAATCGTTGATTTACTTCCTACGTATTCTTTGCAAAATAAATTTATCGACATTTATTAGTTAATGAAAACAGCTCCACCAAGTATTTACCATAATTACAGTCTAGTAATCTAGAAAATGAGAAACCCGCTAAAAATGGAGATTATCGATCGGCTTCAACGAAACGCAATCCCTTCTTAGAAATCATTGTAATACCTAAGCCTCATTCTGTACCGTGCATCGATTTCATATAGAAATTCAATATTTGGGAATATAGATAAGACTAAACCTCCCCACTTTGCATAATATTTCTCGGCCACATCCCCAGCCATTTAATAACCTAGCTACCCGAAAAAACGTCGCCGGGAGGGCGCTGAAAATTCATCGCACAAAATGCAAATCGATCCTCGCGCCGAGCCGCAAAAACAAAGTCCCCCGCGCGCGTGTAACATTTCTTCGCGCGGCGCGAGAGCGTCAACAAAAGAACACCGGCGCGTTTTTCCGCGTTCCTTTCTTCCGGCGGCGCTCGCGCGAACAAAGAAAAGGGTTAAGCGCAATGATATTCATAAGGTTTTCCACGGCCGAGGATTCCTCATTTATATCGCTTTAGAATCTACTTTGCCGGCCTTTTCCCCCCATGTTTTATGCAGCAGAGAATTTTTTGTTCCGGGCTTTTCCTCGCGCGAATCATTTTGCGGACGATTGGGTGGAGGATGATGCTGAAATTATTCGTATTTTATACAAATCATTATTATTTCGCGTCGTTTTAACGATTTTTTGCCTTTTCGAAATGTTAAGCGAAATGTAATGAGAAAATAGCGCATATGAATAAGCGTATTTCTTTGTCATAAGAAATAGTAATAAGTTGCATTGTCAGCGAGGAAAAATACATTCAAACGCAACTTCATAAGGACGGATTTAAATGTCGCGTGTACAGCCTTTTTATCAGGCGGAACTCGATTTTTTCCCCGCCTTTGACTGCACAATGGCAAACAAAGAAGAATTTTCAATTTAGCCTTACTGACATTATTAAAACTGGACAAGCCTTTGCTAGAAAATGAGAATTTTAATTTCAGTCTCTAAGTATTACAGCGTAATCGTAATAAAGTTATCTTCATTCTCAACAAAAAGAACACAAAAGTCGTCCCAAAACAATGTCGAGCCTGTACCTTTTTTTTGTTATCTTCGGACCTTACCACCATAAAAATAAAAAAAAACAATAATTTTCACTACCCCCCCATCTCTTTCATCGTTTATCAAGACATCGACACCCGCTGTATTCCAGCCACACGCGCTCACACATACACATCCACAGTTGTATAATTGCGACCGCGTATATAATCGCTAATTAAACGCAAATAATACGCGCGCGCGCGTGCGCCTTTTTCGCCGGAGATTGAAACGTTTGTATATATTTCGGCGGGCCCCGAGCGCGCAGCGATTAAAATTGATTTAGCGGCTGTGGCCGCCACCGACGCCCGATTTCCCGTTCATTAGTCATTGATTGAAATATTCGGGCCACCGCTATACCCTTTTCCTCACGCGTGCGTGCGCAAGCTTTTCCGTTGCTCTCGTGGCCATATCAAATGGTACTTTTTTCAGAGAGTAATTCGGCCATTCTTTTTTTATTTATATTTTCGACATCATGACTGACGGTTGTTCATGTCAGTGTGTGATAACAATGAGGATTAATTCTAAGTAAATATTACTTTTGTTTGTCATCCTTCTGAGAAATGTACAGATTTTTAACAAAATAACAACACGAGCTATAATGCTGCTAAAGTGTGAAAAATAAAACAGGTTCTTTTCAACTAATAGATGAAAGTGTAATGAAGATTTTCATTCAGACGTATTATCCCGCACGAGAGGCCTAAAAAGCTCGTATTATTTTTTTTTTCTGCATTCGCGCGACGCAGGCAAAAACGCACGCGGCCATAAATCAAATAACCGTCACAAATGCGCGTTTAATTACAACAACTCTCACCCTCTCTCCTCTCCATCCCCGCGTAACCATCCAACCCCGAGCCTTTTAATTAAACGCCCGGGCAAAAAACACATCGCACAACGGCCGAATCGACTTTTTGCGTATCCGCCTCCTGCAAACACTAATCCACCTCTCGCCCAACAAACAACACACACACCCACATATCTCCGAAAACTAAATCGTTATTATTACCGGTGCACGAGGGCTAAGGCAAAACGACGATCGCCAATTTCCATCGCGCTACATAAATTACCGCGTGCGATCGATCGATCGTCCCTACCGCGCTGGTGAAAAAAAAAAGAAGAAAAAAAATTGAAAAGGCCGGTGCGGGTATGGATTTTTCTGTCGGCCGGCGTGAAATACGCGCGCGCGCGCGCAACATCTGGCGATCCGTTAGGCCGCGCGGTGCGGGAGGAGAGAGACAGAGACAGAGAAGCGAGACTAGGAGCCGCCGCCGCCACCGGTCGGCGAGATAAATAAACAGGAATTAAATCTAGGAGGCTTTATCGGCGGAAAGGGCCTGCCGCTGCTGCTGCTGCTGCGGCCGGGGATTAGGCTGTCGCGGAGGAGGATGGCCTTCTTTTTTCTGCGGTTTGACGCGTGCGGTCGGCCTGGTCGATTGCGGAGATAGGATGGGAATGACTTTTTATCTGGTTCCTGCGTTTTCTAAAGAAATTTTCGAGATGCGAAAGTGAACGTGAAAGTTAAATGTTAAAGCTGTTAATGAATGTATTATGTAAAGTTCAAGTACTAAGTAATCTTCTCGGAATTTTCATCAAGCCCAACAACAGGCAGATATCCCATCAAAACAATCCAATTAAACCCACAGCGTTCTCGAGAAAACGACGCGATGATCCGGCCGGAAATCGAAACCGTCAAAAACAATATCCTCTCCCCGTCGGATATCTAATTCCGCGCTGTAACGTTTGCGGCCTCCTCGCTTTTAATGGGCAGAGAGGGAAGAAGATTCCGGGATCGCTTAAGTATAACGCGCCGGCCAAGTTATTATCGATCTTTCCCTCCCAAGGAGATAAGGCTGAAGTGACAGAGTACAACGATTTTCTGGTATTTTTGTATAAAAGTTATTGTTTATAATATAAATTTCATCTTTGCTACAATAACAGTGATCAACAACGCGGGTAAGACGTATTACACACTCTTTTTTTTTTCTTCTAAAATTTAAAATTGTTCACAGTATCACAAATATACAGGGTGGTTCACGGTTACATTATACTGTATTATATACACTGATACAAAAACTGGGCTGGATCATAGCTCGTAATTTTAAAAAACTATTGATACACTCTTGCTTCCTGCAGAACACTCGTCAGTTGGGTGCACCACATCGTTATCCCTCGATTGGCGAGAAACCATCTTTCATCGTAGTTCCGAATTTAGTCAAAATTTGAAAAGGACTATGAGCTGGGCCGGTTCGGAGAGATCGCGATGCACGACTCAGCGTCGAGTGACTATTTACTTTAAAAACCTGGTACCCGCGATACTGAGTCACGAGTCTACACGATGACTGTGTGTGTGTTACATCTACCGCTGGAATGTCTGGATTACTCCTGGTTGGGCACGCGCTCGAGGCGGTTGCGCCAGAGGAGGTTGAAACCGCCGTCCTGGCCGCCGCCCCAGGCTCGCCGCCAGTACGCGTAGACGCGGTCGAAGTACATGGCCAAGAGGAAGAACAAGCCGATCAGCCCGAAGATGACGTACAGGTTGAAAGCTTTCATCAAAGACTCGCCGAAGCTCATGGCGGATTCGTGCTGGTTTGACGGTTTGCGCGATACTGTACGGAATGGAAGGTGAATTGTTGTGATACGATTGTATATAGGACTGCTTTTCTTTTGATACAGCGTGCGAGCTTACTGTTGTCGATTGTAATAATATTATTCATTACGTTCGAGCAGAATAGTTAAATTCTCAAGATATCACAGTGATTCCTAGTTATCAAAATATGGAAACATTATCTTGTTATGCGTATAAGCAGTGATTTTTTAAATTGTAAATTTTCCAAAACTGATCCTGTATTTGAAACATTTGCTTTTCGTTTGAGTAATTTACTGAATAAAAACCATTCAACATACCCAAATCGTTCGATTTTCCAATTTGAATTAATCGACAAAATTGTTCGACTACAGCGATTTTCGTTAACAATTCCCGCACGCACTTCACCTCTTCGAAACAAGCTTTCCTTCCCCATTTTTCAGCCGCTTTTCACCATGCATCTTCCCCTTTTTCCTCTATCCCACGTGCACAGCGCTGCTGCACGCGAAGACGCGAGCGAGCGCGGGGATAAGGATCGTCGCCGTCGCTCGCGATGAGGGATTGCGGCCGGGACGGGATCACGCGAGTGCGTAATTAATCCGGCACCGATAAATTCACGGGGCCGAGCGACGCAGTGTGAGAGAGAGAGAGAGGCGCCTCGGGTGATCTATGGATCTTCCGGCGGGGGATTACGCCGGGGATTCGACCGGACGCCTGGCCGAGAGGCGCGCGCAGGCTTCGATGTACAGGTGCAGCTGCCGGTGTCCAACTTTTTGTTTGTTTGTTTGTTTTTTTTTTGTTAGCTCGAGAGTGGGTAGGAAAAATTAAGAGACAGTTTTGGTACCGATAAGTAAACGGTGCGTCTTTGATGTCGTGGTTTAAAACAACGTCAGTAATGGTAACAACAAAAAAGTATTATTTTGATAAGGAAAGTTTTCGATTGGAATTTCTTCGATAAAAAAATGATTTTTAGTCTTTTAAAATATATTTCTACAATGAATTTCTACCAGGGGTACAGTAATTAAAACATGGTAAAAATGCTCTTTAACTTAAAATATATCATTCTTGATAAAAATTAAACAAGATAATAGCATAAATAAAATGTTTGCTAACTATTCAGATAAGATGTGCATTAGTGAAAATTTACAACTCAAGATTTTACGTAATAATGCTGCATCTTTTGATATTGCTTTCGATTATTATGCATACCGACAGGTACATACACTTATATAATATAAATCTCTGACAGATATGAATTTACTAATCACTGGTTTTGAACAGAATCACGTACCATTTTCGACAGTGCTTGCATTAACAAGAAGAATGAGATAAGAGATTTAATTACATATTATTATTTATATATTGAAATACAAACTCACTGCTCTGTCTAAACGATCACACTTATTAACTGTATAGTAATTATTTTTCTTATAAAGTGAATCTCGATTAAAAAGGCCACATTTAATATCTATAGCGAATGCGCTTCCGCGATCGCAACCTTGGCGCGCTCGGCACACAGCGGCAGCGCGTTAATTTTCGCACAGCGTTGCGTATCGCGTCGCGTCGCGCCGTCTCTGCTGCGTCGGCCAAAATCAATTCCGCGTAAATTTATCATCGTGTTTACGAAGGCGCGCGAGCGCACGAGCGAGCGAGAGGTAATTCACCCGACAACAATGAGGTTAGGGTAATGACGAAATTGATGGCCGCTAAAGTTCAACGGCGCATATTTACGAATTTACTGCGGCGGCGGCGTGTGTGTATCGCGTAATTGAGAAGCCGGTCGGGGCCGCCCGGGCTGATTTGTTTCGTCTCTATACGCGATTGGTGCGAGTGATTTCTGAGCTGTCCCCCACGGATGAGGTGTGATTTTGTACAAGGATTATGAGAAAATGTTGTGAAAATGATGGAGATAGCCTGTTAATTAATGATTTTAGCATGCGAGGACAGTGTCAATATTCTAAGTTATTGTTTGAGTCAAATAATTAAGCATTTTTAATGACACTGCGCATAAATTAGAAAATTCGTTGGAAAATTAGAATAAGAAAAGAAAATCTAAAAAGAACATTATAGTTAATAAAAAATAACTATATATGTGTGATGCCGATTTTTATAGTTTTTATGCAAAAAAATTATATTTAAAATTTTGGCTATGTCTCATAACAAGGCACAAAACACAAACATTTTCCTCCACCTCATTCCCTTTACTTATTACTCGCACACGTACGTCGCAATAGTATTTATCAGTACGCACACCCACACTTTCTCTCTCTCTCTCTC
>JAPYZP010004370.1:0-13386 GCA_030522985.1 Torymus sinensis
TAATTTTAAGAAAAATAATTTACCATATTTATACTAATGTTTTTGTATAATGTTATAGTATATTACGATATAGTAATATGCATATAGTATATTACGATACTAGTGCGGTAAGTGGCACTTTCTGGCACGGCGAGTTAGTGACGCTAATGCCGTGACACAAAGTGTCATTTAAGGCACGCGTATCGTACAACATTTTATAATATCTGCCTGCCTTAGGGAGGTTCGGGGGTCTAAATCGACATCAACTTTAAGAATTTTTTATAACGATTTTTACACATATTATAATATAAATCATAACATACATTGAGGAATCATATTATGTGATATCGTTTTTTTATATTATACCGTGTGAACAAACGATTGTAAAAATGTTATTAATCTTTCCAATTAACGCGATGAAGCCACCTTAATCTGGGGCTAATAGGTCGTCGAGATGAACACGAAAATCATAGTTTATTCGCCTTTGAATTAAAATAGTTCCGGAAATTTTGAATTTTTATTTTGATTTCATTTTTTGTTTACTTTCTTAGTCATTTTAATAATTTAATAATTATTTATAATTACAATAGTATTGCCCATGTAATACCTTAAATTTTTTGCATAGTAAATCATACTGACATGCTACTGCTTGTTGCTAGTTTCTTTAACAATCATTTCCGTATTCCATTAATTAGTTCAAAATATAGTTGCACAAGCATTTTTCATTGAATTTCTTTGCATTTAAAAAATCAAGAAGATATGAGAAACGATCTGCAACATGAACTCGCGCCACTCTGTTCATGCCTTTGAAAAGCTTCTTGAAAATATATAGGTATTCAACATTAACCTCCATAATAAGCACATTGTCGTAAAATTTTAATTGCGTCCTAAATAATAATAATAAAAAAGTTAAGTATCTCGGCGTCCAGAAGGTAGTAAAAAATATTTTTTTTTAAATTCTTGAAACAATGCTAGGAATCGATTTGAATATTATCTTCGAATTTAAAATGGCGTTCAATTGAAATGTTTTCTGTAGACGAATAAGTCTAAAATGCATTATTGTTCATGTGTTTAACAAAATTAATTATATCTGTAATGTATAAAAGTTGTGAAGCAAATACGCAGTATAATGTATAGTCTCGAAGTTAATAAGTTAATAATTCCATCTTACAATTTCAAATTTTTCTGTTATCTAGTTAATCATTTTAAAAACCATGTGAACTACGAAACTAACAAGATCACTAATTGTCAAAAATATTATTACGATCTATTGATTTGAATAAAATAATAAAAAAATTTATTTTATAGTTATTTATTTAATGGTTTCAGTTTGAACTCATTTAAAGTCTTCTTTATTATAAGATTAACTGTTATTAGTAGTTGTAAAAAATTAAAATTTTTATCCATCAAACCAAAGTAACAAATGTTTTTATACCTTGCCAATTCTGGGTATTATTACAAAACTTTCTATATTATAGTATAAAATTATTTAAAATATTTCAAACTAATATTTTTAACGACGTTTACGAAAATTGTTATCAGTTCCACGTGGCAAGTAGGATAAAAGTAAAATACCTTCTTATACAAAAGCTTCATGCATAGCCAGCAGAAAATTGATAAATAAAGAAAATGCAAATGTTATTACAAATTAACCCTTTTATATATATATATCTTATACTTATTAAAATTCACGACATTATTGATCTATATATATATTACATTGACCGTTAAAAAATACTTAAACTCTAACAGTATATTTATTATAAATAAACATTGACGGACTTTGTTCCATATGACACAGTAGAGCGATACATAATTGGTTCGTCATTATACAAAAGAAGATTCATACAGTCCTCTATGGTAACGTTATTTCAGCACTAAAGTCGAACTACAATCCGCGCACATCTATAGAAGAAAACCTATAATATATACGCAATCGCGACAAAAATACCATCGAAAAGTTCTGTCGATAAAAATCTGTTCTCTAAAGCACTCGTATCGTTTCGAGTACATAATACCCGACAAGCGTTACATCCCTCTCAGAAAACGAATAAAAACGCGCACCAGCCATTCAACCACTATCCCTGTGCTTCTTGAACCTGGAGCTCTGCCTGTGCTCGTCGTCCTCCCTCTGCGGTGACGGCGAGGTGGGGCAGCTCTTGGACATCTCGTCCGGCTGCTGGGGCTCGATGTCAACCAGCAGGCTCTGTCTGCACAGCATCGACACTGCGCCCATTCTCTCCTTCTCCTTGTCGCGCTCCTTGCCGCGCTTCAGCTTCGCCCGGCGAAACTTGCTGGCGATTTTGCTGAGGGTGCCCGAGACCTCGCTGTAGCTCTTGCTGCTCTCCGGCGTCTTGCCGCCAGCCTCGCTGGACTTGAGGCGCTGGTACGTGCGCGGGTCGACGTTTATCATACCGGCGCTCGCCGATTTCACGAAGGCGCCGCTCCCGTCGTCCCCGTCTGTGATCGTGCAGGTGCTGGAGGTGGACTCGACGGAGGGGTCGTGCGAGTGGCAGCCGGGGCCGCGCGAGAAGAAGTCGTCCTTGGCCTTTTTGATCCTCTGCGCGCGGATGCGCAGCGGCGTCGAGTTCTCGCTGGCGGTCGCCTCGTAGGCGCTGTACCGGCTCGCCGTCTGATTCGCCGCGCCCGTCAGGGCGTTCAGCTTGTAGATCAGCTCCGGCGACAGCTTCCCCGAGCGCCTGTCCCCCACGACGGGGGCGTCCAAAAAATCCCTCTCCCTCGAGTCGCTCTTTCGCCTGTCCTCGATGCTGTCGCTCCTGATCGGCAGCGTCTTGCTCTCGTGCGTCAGGCACTGCCTGATGTTGCTGAAGATCTCGGGCGTCTTGTCCTGCAGGCTGTTCTTCCTCCTCTCGGAGCCAACGCTGTTGTCGTCGTTCCTCGCCTCTTCGGCCTTCCGCCTGGCCTCGTCCGCGCCGACGAAATCGGGATTCCGCGTGAAATCGGCACTGGTGCTCTTGATGATCTCGCCTCTCCGCGCGGGTCTTATTATACCCGCGCTGGCGCTCTTCTCCAGCCTCGTGCCCTCGGCACTGCTGCTCCTGGGCCCGGCGATGGCTCGCCTCACCTCGTCCTGGTACCTTTCCATCTGCGCGCGCACCCGGCGCTCGCTGGTTGGGGAGCGCCATAGAGGCGAGCCGCTGCCGCTGCTCGCCGGGCTGCCCGCGTCCTCCTGCAGCTTCTGGTTGTAGCGCTGGATCATCATGCGGATGCTCGGCGCCGTCTCCTTGGGCGAGGAGCGCCGGTACTCCTTGCGCGCGAGCACCGGCGACTGGGGCAGCGGCGGACGTTTCTCGCACGTCGTCGTCGGAGGGGGACAGTCCGAGCTCGACCTGCTCTTCTGGATGTTGCAGCGCTTCTGGGCCAGGCAGCACTGCGCGCTGTGGCTTTTGCTCGTAGCTGGCAGATGCAGCGGTTCGAGCGGCTCTCGCCTCGACTCGGATGTACCTGGGTTGTCCTTTTGCGCACTGGACGATCCTTTTTCCTTGCTGTTTCTCCTGCTGAACGGCGAGAAGATGATCCGCTTCGTCTTGACGAAGACGCTCTTGGACTCGGCCTTGCCTCGGCCCTCCGCGATGCTATCACCGCTCGTTGATTTCGTCGGCTCGATGTTGGCTAGCTGCTCGTTGGAGGCGGTGGGTACGACGATCTTGCCGAGGGTGCTCTCGTTGATGATGATGCGCTCGACACTCGGCGTCTCCGAGTAGGTCGAGACCGTCGGCTCCGGTAACGACGCCTCCTCGAGCTTCTGCGTTGACTGACGCCACTTGTAGCCCACCTGCGTGTCAGTCAGCCGGCGCGTCTTCAGGATCTTCTTCTGGCGGATGCTGCTGCTGCTCACGGTGATCACCGCCTCGTCGTCCTCCCGGTCCTTGCTAATGTCGCCGGACAGCGCGATCGGGAGGGTCGTCTCGTCGGTATTTGGTTCGATCGTGTCTTTTGCGTCTTCGTAAGTATCTTCTGCAATTGTAAATGACGTTTTTTTTTAAATTATAATAGAATAAATATAGGTATAATAGGCCGGCAAAAAGGGGAAACTGCACATATTTTGGCCCCCTAAACATGATTCCAAGGTCAGAATTGAACTACCACGTCTAAATTTTGAGATATTTTAAAAAACATCGATTGTGTCCTTCAAAATTATTTTAAAGTAACATCATCCCTCTACAATTTTTATTAAAATCAAATTCTTTATTTTTTTTGTTTAAAAATTTTAACATTTAAATCTGGGACAGAAAAATAATCGTAGATGGATAATGCAAAGTTAATCTTAAAGGAGACAAGTAGCACTAAATTATTGTGTAGAAACAATGAATAAAAAATTTTTTTCACTTTGTTTTTTAATATTTAAGAAACCTTATATACGTTAGATATCATAACATTCAAAGCACGAATATAATATGGTAGTGGTGTACAAGTTTCTTGTTTTGTGGGCCTATATATTTCTTTCAGAATTGATATAAAGAAATATATCAATATTTTACCTTCGATTTCTTCACTCGACGGTAAAACGAAATTTTTATACATATTTGGCGAAACATCGCTCACTGATCTGGAACACTGTGTAATACCTGGTTTCCTTTTACCATTTTCCTTTGCCGTCGTATCTTCATCATGTTCAAGTTCGGCCCTCGTCGCAGCAAAATCTATCACTGCACTTTTCTGAAAATATACAGGAAAAATGTTACTATTATTTTATAAAAAATTATTTAACTGATGAGGCAACGATTTTTCACCTGTAATTTTACTTTCTCAGAAGATTTAATTTCTGCATCGTACGCGGTTTTGGTGACATTTGAAACTTCTGGCTCGGTGTTAAACTCCTCTTCTAGAACGAGAATATTCTATTTTGGCTTTTATAATTTAAATCTTTAGTTATGTGCTTACCTATGTGCGAGGAGGTCATTTCTTCTTCGATAATCGTCTCGATAATGTCACTTGGTTCGAAAATTCTAAAAAGGGAGATAAATAAAGTTATTTATTACGACTCAAATTTAATTATGTCAAAATTTTGGATATACTTTTTAATACCTTTTTCTATTTTCATCATTCACAGATTCACTGCTTTCAAATGTCTCGGTTCGCGACGTAGACTGAGTATTCTCTGAATTTGAAGTACTTTCAGTTAGCATGGTTTCATCAAACGATTGAGAGAAGCGGCTGTATTTTTTGACTCTCTGCAATGAAAATAATAAGAATTATCTATATGTTTGAATAATTATCATTAATTCATGCAAAATTACTAGATATATTTCTATATTTCTCTACGCGAATAAAAGCAACTTTTAAGCAGCAATAAAAAGAAATTATTGTTCAACTCACATGGTGATTCTCGCCAGCCTGTATGAGAATGACGGGCGAGGGCTCGTGGCTGGCTGTGACTGTACCGAGCGGTATGGCGATGCTCGTCGTCTCGCTCTGGGTCACGGAGTAGACGGGCGTCTGCTGAGGCTGGAACCTCGCCATCGGGCTGGCCGTCTCTTCGATCACGTCCTCGATGTCGACGATCACCGCCTCCGGCTCCGAGTCGTCCAGCACCAGCTCCTCCGACATCTCCTCCTCGCCGATTGTCTGCTTCGAGTCTATCCGCAATTTAGCTGTGGGTTGAATGATAAGGTGTGTTGAAAAATAACGAATAAAGAAGTAATAAGGAACATTCTCAATACTTATTAACACATTTATTCATTATAAGACTTCTTATAATGCTGCAACCTGGTATTATTTTAATTACATAGTTTGTATGTCAAACATTTTTATAGAAAATTATGGACAGGTTCGCCAAGGTGAAGAAAATAAATATTTTTTCAAAATTTTGGAGACTTGAAAGATTTGTATTTAGAGGTGAAAAGCATTCGAAAAATTTATAATTTTGTAGCTATATCTTGTTTGTTATGATTACAAATAAGAGATAAATAAAGAATAATATTATACTTTGCAATTTGGCATGAAAATTGACCTCTTATTAAATATAAAAGAGAATTACAAAGAAATTCAGGTTTCTCCAAAGCCTCCAATGAACAACGATTAATTAGTCATCAGCAACCATGAAAGCTTACGTAACGAGTATAAGCAGGCGAACCCAAGGCGGGAATTAATAAACGAAAGAAAAATAATAAGCAAAGGTCGCGGCATTATTAATAAAAGTCTATATGTAGTACCTTCGTTTTCTAAATTCGTAACGTCGTTTAAAGATAGACTCGACGGTTGTCGAATGGGCGCCTCGTCGCGCGCGCTGCTCTCGACGACGCTGCTCATGGACTTTGAGCGCTTCAGCGCCCTCGGGCCTTTCTCGGCTAAACATTTCCATTTTTTTTGAAATATTAAAAGAAAATCAACACACCCGCTGAGATGAAAATGGAGTTTTACTTACCGGCTGTTTTGGCGTTTTGGTCGGCTTGGAATACACTGTAGGCTGGATTGAGGAGTTGGAGGGTCGATGATTCCGGAGCGATGCCCTGACTCTTCTCCCATTCGTACAGCTTTCGCGTGAACTCCTGGGAGATGCCCTCGAACCTGTAGAATCCCGATGACGTGTGCACGAGGACCTCCTTCTTGGCGGGTATCGAGCCCATTACCCGGCTCAGTTCGTTTAGTCTGAAAAGTTTATCGGTCAAAATGAATTCGCTTTTGGAGCTGTGAATTTTAATACGTCAAAATATTAATTAATTTTTAATTATAATTCACTACCATGTCGACAAATAACATATTATTGTTATCATTTAATTTAAGGATCTGTTTAATTCCCAAAATAAAAATTCAATCTTTTAAAAACAAAATATGAACGTGTACTACAAAGATATTAAAAAAAAAGTACATAAACGCGAATAAAGTTAAGCAATAAACCCAAGTTCCTAGTATAAATAAATATTCTACGCATATGAAAATATATATTATTTTTGGCAAATGAAAAAGCGCTTAGAGCTGCTGTTACAAGTTTACACTGAAAACAACTCTCGGGACGTGTGTGTATACCTTGACTTTTTGTCAAGTAGTTTCTCCCGCTGTTTTTCGAGTCTCTGCTGTTCCCTCTCTATCATCGCGATGACCTTGTCCAGCGGCTGAAACTCCTTCTCGTCCAGTGCCTTCCATCGCGGGTCAAAGTTCTGCTGGTAGATCGTCTCGGCGGAGTCTCTGCGGCCGGTCGAGCTCTGCTCCTCGTCCGAGCGCGCCGATTTTATCTTTTTCCACTCATCCATCTTTTTCAAAAAGTCCTCCGACAAGTGCGACTTTCCTGAAATAGTATGATTATATTGGATGGGGTGCAAGAGCTTAATGATTAGTTGAGATATTATTTACAGTTTATCTGGACATTAGGTAATAAATTTAAAAAATCCCAAGAAATCTCGCAAATAGAAATTAGTGGACATTAAGTATCATCGATACTGCCAAAAATGCATATATCCCAATGAATCTATTCAGTTAGATTTTTATAGGTAAATGTAAATCTGTATAAGAGTGTATACGAAATGAATGACTTATAGCTCAAGGTTTATAAAAGATCCTATGGAATTTCAAAATTCAAGAAGATTTTCCCTATATACTATGAACTTTCTAAAAAATTATAATTCTTTACTTATTTATCTTCGTCAAAAAGTATTACAACGTATTTCAAGCGAAATCCGAAAATATTTTTAGATTTTTAATTGAGCCTCGTTGATGGCTATATCTATTTCTGGAAAATACAGCTAAATTCGGGTTACCCATTTGTTTTCAGACGCAATAAACTAATATTGACGTTACCAGGAATTTGGAACATATGAGGCTAAAATTTGCATCAAGATGCGGCTGCGCGCGATGAATCGACTTCCTATAATATATTAACACGTTAAATTGCTCATTGCTGGAAAAAGATCCGGTTCGTCTGAACACTTAAGCCGGGTATTCCTTCTCTATACAAACGCTGCGTTAAGACGAGTTTTATTACTAACTATACTACGAAAAAACACTTTTGCGAAATTGCTGCGTATACTATCCTTTCCTATCTATTGTACATGATAACATAATTTACCTCAACGATGCAGACTCTCACAAATTCATAATTTGCTTAACCAAACTCTAATCAATTCCAATCACGTTTTTTTTTCATCTTCAGCACTTAAAAATGATTCCCCCTTTACCCAACCACCGCATCCGAATCTGACACAATTCCCGAAACCGCGCGGCTCTTTCTCTCCATTCTCTCCTCTGTCTTGAGAATCCACTACTCCTCCCATAATACGCCCCATACGAGAATAACTCTCGCACTCTCTCTCTCTCTCATTCTCGCTCACCGTCGGTAGCCGTCGCTGAAGCAGCGGCCGCGTCGTTCTTGCCCTCGGTCTTGGTGGGCGTGCGCCATATCTGCCAGTCGGTGAGCCGTCGGCGCAGCTGCTGGGGCTGGGGTAGCGCGGGCTCCGGCGACGTCGTGCCACCGCCACCGGCTCCGCCGCCGCTCGTCTTCTTCATGCGCTTCCATTCCTGCAGCTTCTTCTTGAACTCGGGCGTCAGCTGCTCCTCGCCCATGAGCAGTGCGTTCGCCGAATCCTTGTCCCTAGGTGACGTCGCCGAGGAACTGCGAGGTGTCGAGGTCGCCGCCTGGCCGTTGCTCTTCAGTCTGTCCCACTCGGCGAGCTTGCGGTTGAATTCGACGCTGAGCTTGTCGTGCAGCAGCTGGTAGTTACGCTGGATGTCCGCCTGGATGGTTGGGCTCGCGCCCCCGCCGTTGTTGTTGTCCAGGTCCTCGGCGCTCGCGCTGTAGCTCCCGCCACCGTCCGTTTCTGTGGGAGGAAAAATAGACAGCATGAGGATGCGGTATTGAAAATATTCTTTGCAGGAGAAAGCGTTGACCTGCTAAAACTTGGTGTAATTTTATGACGTGCAAAAAATGATGATTGATGTCAAAAACTTCGTTCAAAGTGATGAAAATTTTCCATTATCTTTAGGAATTTTACCTATAGACAATTCGAAAAGCTTTATTTTTAACAATAATTTAGGTATAACAAGTTGTTAGGTTGAAACAACAATATATGATTAATAAGGAAGTTGGAATTTAAGAATGAATATTGGATAAGTAAGGTGGATTTAAAAATAGTTATTACATAGCTTCGTTTCTAATTTAAGTTCACTAATTATAAATTACAAAGCTCTTTGAAAACATTACGAATTGTAAAGGGAATCTTTAAAAATGTATTGATAGAAATAGGGATGAAAATATATAGTAAAAATAAAGATTATCCTCTGTTATTTTACTTCGGTTAATTAGAAAATAAATTTTATTTTTAAACATTGTAAATGAATTTTCGGAAACGTAAAAGAAGCTTTGACTTTAACGAAGTAAGCGTTTCATGCCAGACTAAAATAACAAATGTTGGTTTCATAAAATGTATAAAAAACTATACGGAAAATAATGAAAAATAGAACTTGTTTACAAGAGAAAGGGTTTGGGACCTCGCAAATACAATACGTGTCTTGAAAGGTAAGTGCGCAAAAAATAAAATGAAAATATTTATGATATTTGCAATAAAAGTCTGCTTTTAAAAACAGTTAATGAATGTCTTCTTCCAAGAATTTAACGGCTGTACACAGCTATTAGACAGTTTATTTATTTGACAAATGTAAAAATTTTTTTATTCAAAATGTGTCAAAATGTTATAATGTACGATATTTTTATAATTTTTATAGATTTAGCGATTAACACCTCGAGATGAATGGAGCAGGATATGAAATTTTAATTTTCTTTCTCTGAAATTCTGTATTAAGAAATTCATGGTTCCGATGAAACGTCCATCTTAATACTTTCTGATGAAGAAATTAAATGTTTAAAATTAAAACTCCGTACCTTATAAAATATAGTATAAACTCTTATTTAATTTTAATGAATTATTACTTTTGTAATTAATAAATACTTTCAAATTCTAAACAACTGATGTTCCACGGATGCTAAAAATTCGCATTTATTTGTGTTTTTTTTTAAATTTGAATATCACGTTTATAAAAGAACTTGTTGATCAATATCAACGCATTATGTCAATTACATTGAATGCTAATCTTCATTACAAAACCATATTTCCAAATTATATTAATTTTATTATATCACCTTTTTTCCATCTTCAATCAAAACCATTAACACATATAAAAATTTGTTCGTCCATCTTCGCCACCATTAAATGCGCAATCGAATCAGATTACCCAACAAATCACAACCCTCGTCTTATAAATTACACAATGAAGATTTATCCTCACGAACTGCGCCTCGCTCCCGCGTCCCCTTATTTCCGTGAAACCCCGCGCAGTCGTAAATGCGTGTGTAATTTAGCGTGCAGGCTGGGGGGGGGGGGGGGGGCGACACGTGGGTCGCGGAATGACTTTTTTAATTTACGCCCTCGCCCGCACATACAGAACGCGTCGATCGACTATTAATAATCACGCGAGAGGACGAGAATACGGGCGGCCGAGAGAGAGAGGAGACTATTGTCTTCTCGCGCAGGATTTTTCTCGTCTTTTTTTGCGTATGTTTTTATTTTTCTCGGGGTAAGATACTGGATAAAAACGCGCGAAAGTTAGAAGGCTTTATAAGTAGCGCGGTTGGGTTTCGAAATTTTATAAATAAATAATTGTTGCCGGAGTGTCATGGACAATTCGCGTGAGAGAAGAGTATATAAGAAGTCGTTTTCGGCGGAACAACAAAAGGTCGTTTTACTTTGTGCGCGAACGGATGACTAAAAATACGTTTTATTTGGTTTTTGACAATTTGAGTCGCGGCTAAGTCACGAAAAATTAATGGTGAAAGTTGCGGTAAAATATTTTTGTTATAATTTAGGTTGAGATTTATGATCGAGCATTTTAGGATAAAATTACTATAAAGCCCAGTATTTGCGTCGTAAATCAAAGATAAAAATATGAGAAATCTTCGTTGACTTTTTCATATGAAAGAGTGAAAACGGTTTCAATCCGAGATATTTGAACAATGGTTGAAAAGTTCATGTATATACATACGACTAAATAACTTTTTGCGTCTACAACTTTTATTTTTTACAAGTGTAATATGATCATGTAAAATAAATAATAAAATTTTTCAAGCTAATCCTGCCTATAAAAAATAATTCATTCTAGAAAGTAAGATTATTTTCATCAATAAACTTTCGAAAAATCATACGGAAATCTGATAAATGCAATATCTGTCTAGTGGCACAACATACATGTTTTTTAACAACATACACCTGTAGTCCATATAAGTACCAATAACTATATAACAATTTTAACCATGTTCACGTCTTCACGTGACATCTTCACGTCAGTCACATAAAAGATGGACGAGGCCGAACAGGACAACCAGTAACTTTTAAGGTTATACCTACACCACCAATTCCCCACCGCGCACCCATAATTTCGGATAAAAAATCAGCACCATGCTGCTGTCGAAATTCCTGGTAACGCTGAGCGGCCGATGCGCTCGTCAAAATTTATCGAAATTCCGGTGTCGCTTGCTCAA
The DNA here is from genome assembly GCA_030522985.1 of Torymus sinensis. Lineage (NCBI taxonomy): Eukaryota > Metazoa > Arthropoda > Insecta > Hymenoptera > Torymidae > Torymus > Torymus sinensis. The sequence goes on from JAPYZP010004370.1 coordinate 11,468, forward strand.
CACGCAGAGCACGGTGGTGGAAAAGGACAATATGTGCTCGCCGTCGTACGACAGCTTAAATCCGTTCGCGGAGAGGCGCCAGGAGGCCTACGGAGATGCCGCGGCGAAGTGCGCGGGGAAACAGCCGCGACCGCCTTGCAAAATCACCTCGTCTAAGGATTCCCAGCCCAAAGTAATTTGCTCGAGTTTTATTTTGAGAGTTGCTTTGATTGCTTCGGGCTAATTGGCGTAGCCTTTGGAGGTATCATTGTTTCATTAGCGTGGATCCGATAGTAAGGTCGTCGTTTTAAGGCTTTTCTATTATATAGCATTGTATATAATTTATCTGGGAAATATTACTTGAAGGTTTATTTAAATTAATAGATAATAATAAGGTTAAGTAGAATAGGTAGCGTTAACCTGTGAAATTCTAATAGAAAATAATAACGTCACTATAAGTCTAGTTGTGCTTGCTATGACACAAATTTAAATCACTTTTATGCTATACTGGCTAATGCATTCATTTCAATATCATTCAATATCATTGAAGTGAGGGAAAAGGATTTTAGATTAACTAAATGTATACCTAGTTTAGCGTTTTATTGCAAACAAAGTTGATATTTACAATATTGTCTGCAGCTTTGTTTAGACTTGGACATTCAAAATGATGATTTAAAAAAATTATATTTTCATTTAAGCTATATCATATAGGTGGCTTATTTATTTTAATTTAAATGATAAAACGGCTTGTTCAGAAAATTATAATGAATTGAATGAACCTCAATTTACTAAAAAATTATATAATGATACTTTGTCAGATAACCTGCTATTAGAATCATATCATTCTACGATTTGAAACAAACCGCTCTGACAGGAGATTTTAAAATAATATAGGTAATATTCGAAGCGTAGCCTACATTTACACGTTCTTAGACAACCACTTATTTATTTAAATTTCGCATCCGTTATACCTTGAGCACTCAAAAATACCATAATGAAATAATAGATCAAAATTTACGGTAGGCTAAGCGCCAATCAACACGGCGTCGAACCCCCCCAAAAAAGTCCTAAGTAATACCATTTCGCTCTATGACTACGAAAACAAACCTCGGCGCTCTCGGAAAGCCCGAGAGAAACAGATGCCGATAAAAGCGCTTCACTCGTCAAAGCCCATTTGGCAGTGCTCCCCGGCACGAATAAATTACGTGTATATATATCCACACATGTAAATTTTCTTCCCACTTGCCCGCCGCGCGCTAACAAAGCAGCCGTTCACACATCCCCTATACACATTGTCTAGTGCCCAACGGAGAGTGCAGCCGATGTGTTCAAACGGTCGCTAGCCGGGGTGCGCCACGACGCGCTCAACCTGCAGATATTCACGCGCAACGCGACGAACTCGATGCTGGGCTCGATGAGCGCGGAGACGGCGTTGCGCGCGGCTATGGAGTGGGCGAGGATGAACAGGCGGCTGACCGACGTGGAGGCAAGACTGGGCGAGATCGAGACCATGAGCCTCGCGTGCGGGACCAACAAGAGGCACGAGGCCTACGCCATCGCCGAGAGGATTAATTCGGATTTGAAGGTGGGTGTAAGGTGCGACACGGCTGAGATTAGATAAGGGGGAGATCAAAGGAGAATTTTTTGGAGGGGAGCTTTTGGAGCAGGTGTAATTAGGGTAATTGGAGCGAGGTGCCGTTAATTAAGATTATGGCGAGGAACTAAAAAATACATCAGTGTTTTAATTGAAATATAAGCTAGCGGACGCAGAGATCAGTTTAAACAAAGAATTAGGTGTTGTTAACCGAGTAAAGATACGTATCAATGTTGTGTTAAAATTGAATAGGGGAAGCCCGGGCAAGACGGCACACCTAAGGAAAAACGTTAATAAACAATAAATAAAAAAGAAAATATTTTAAAATAATATACATATTCTTCAA
>JAPYZP010004371.1:0-10254 GCA_030522985.1 Torymus sinensis
TGCGAGAGGTAATGGACGTTTGTTTTGCCGGAGTTTATGCTTTCGTTTTGCCATCCGAGAGGGAATGTTGTGGGAATGCTTTCGAGAAAGAGAGCTGTACCTATATGCTGAGGCGAAAGAAAAGGGGACACGTGGAATTTCACCTAAGGGTTGTGTAAATACTTTTTTATGAAATACCGTTGAATCGAGTACATTTATCTTGTTAACTGTGTCTTATTAATTATTGTCCAATTAGTAGGTAAAATTTAACGTAATTGTTTAAAAGACTCGGTTTATACCAGAATAGAATTAAAATTCTTTTAAAAATCTTTTTCTTTACTTTAACGTATGCATTTGACTCTTAAAATAGACTTGATTGGAATAGGCACGTAACCACTTTGTGATATAACAAAACAATGATACTACCTTTAACGCATCTTCTTCATTATTTCAAAATAAACGTTAGTTTCTCATTTTAAGGAATACGATGTCATTTATCTTTTGCATTGTTACTCCACTCGCTATAAATCAATAATGTTCACTTCTCCAAAGTTATATAAATCTCAATGATCATAATTTAACGTTCAATTTTAACAATGACGTAGGGGCTTATATATTACATAAATGAAATTTCACTCTAAAGATCGTAAAAAATAAATTTTGACTAATGCTTTTGCTCTACTTGAAAATTCATCTTCTAGAAGAATTTATGGTCCAATAACTTTTCACTTTGCGAATATACTCGCGTGTAACACACTTTATACGTCCAGGCACTTGGTTCACAAACATATATCTACGGCGCAGTTATCATGTCTGACACAGAAGTATCAATCAAAGGATTCGCTCGCGCAACACTTGCCCGCGCAATTGAAAAGCCCCCCCGCCTCTATTAGCCCACACCCGTTTGAATGGCGCGCGAACGAGCTAACTAATCAATTCACGCGCGCAGAGTCGGTGCATGCGCAGCCTCCGAAAGGGAACAAGCGCGCACTGTACTCCTCTATTGAAAAATTAAAAGCTCTCTTTCGAGCCGTCGACACAATGCAGCAGCTCGCCGCTGAAACATCAATCGGGGACTCCCATATATCTCCGCTCATAAGCCTACGTATATACTGCTTCTGAGAAAAATCGGCCCAGATGACGACTAAATTACGTCGCCATTGTTCCGCGCGCGATTAATCACACTGATCGACAGAGCGCGCTCGAGCGAGCGAAAAACCGGCAGATTTCGCAAGCAGAACATCTTTTCGCGAGTATATATATACAGTTACCTATAGTTCGCATGCGCGAGGCCGTAAAAAACATAGCAGCAGCCGAGTCATAGACATCCGGCGCGCGTCGCAGCTCTCGTGAATCGGGGACGCCGCGGCGGCTGCTCCTATGGGCTTTATTTCTATGCGCCGCGGACGAAGATTCGTGCTGCGATCGCGACTGCAGGCAGCTCTCCTCGCTTTTGCGAAATCGGAAACTGCGAAGATGTGCTGTTTCATGCCGTTTCTTTGGCCGGAAGTATTTATAATGCGGCACTTCGCGAAGGTTTACCAAGTGCTCATATATTACTTTTGTACTGTTGGCGTAGGTATATGTACCTTCCGAAGAGTTTGTTATCGTTTGCTTCTGTAATAAGGACGAGGAGAAACTCTCGCTCTGAAATGTCAGACTATAATAATGTACACTGTACCAATCAGAAATGTTTTATTCTGTCACAAGCAAGTTTCAGATTGCTTCATTTTTTTCAATACACTTAATCTATGTAACGAGCACGTACGGTTTCATTAACCCACTATTACTACACAGCGACGCGTCGATTATATACGCATTCTTTATACGCGACTGAAAAAAAGGATTTCATAATCACGTCTAACGCGCCGCAATCTTCCATTTTGATAAGCGAGATCGACGATTAAGATTTCCTAAAGACGCTGACCGCGCGAGCGCGAACGCAACGAAAATAGAAGTAAAAGGAGGAAAGGAAGGCGATAATCATCTCCCGCAGTAGCGCGGCCACAATAAAGCGAATGTATATACGCACTTTTACGCGCAGATAGGACATTGGCCCACATCGGCTGAAATTACCATTTTCCGTTTGTCGAGGCGAATTTCCAGTGCGCGCTTTAGGCGCAGTGATTTACGCGGCGCGCATGTCTGAATTTTGAATAATCGCAATGAATTGCGAGGAAACGAGGCGTTAACGTCGGGGGTTTAAGTAATGGACCATGTCGATGGTTGCTTCACGCGTCGCGCCCGTTCAGTTTTAATGAAATAATTACGAACTCGAGGTTTTAGCGATAAATTTGAAGATTAGGTGGAAAAGAGAAAATATGGCTTTTATTTAAGCCTGTGAAGTACAAATTACGTTCGTGGAAACTGCGAGAGACCATGGGAAAATTTTTGAGATTGATCTTGACATGTCTTTAATGTATTATTAAAATAATAGTAATATTTCTCCCCTTATCTTTATCGTTTGAACTATTTTATGTTTTTACAGTAGATAAAAAACCTAATAATATTTCTCTTTTTGTTACAGGTAAGTTACAAACTCCCATTCTGGATTCATCGAGTCACCTGCATAACTTGAATTTGTATACTATACTAGTCAGGTTTGATAGTATTAAGTTGATATATTTTACCTCGTGAAGTAAGTTTTTATCTACAATTAGTAGCTAGTAACAGACTTTCAAAGGACTGATTAATTGTGAATTCTTTTCGATTTTGAATACGAACAATACTTTTTTCCATTCATTGTGAATTACTCACAAAGCGCGCTCTTACAACAAAAAGCGAAAATGGCCTGTAATTTCTCACAATTATCTTTACAGCGCGATAAATCAGAAAAATGAAACTGAACTATCCATAAATCAAAGGGAAAACTTCGCAACCCAGCCAAACTGCCATTTTCGTCAAGCCAAAGAGAGCTGTGAAAAAAAGGCTCCAATCACGCGCGAATCTCATCAAGGAGCATTTGCCATCCCAACCGGTTTCCACTCGCTCGCTCCGCTCGCGCTAAATTCACAAGGGCCGGTGTACACAGCATTGTCCGCGCAATCGGATGCGAGCGCCGCAACACCGCGTCAATTAACTCACCGCGCGATCGCCGCTCGAATATAAAAGGGTACCGTTACTATGGGAAATATAGCGAGCGTAGCGCGTTTTCTAGATCTGGCGAGATTTATATCGGCGACGGGGGCAGAGACTACGTCAAGAGAGTTATGATCGCACGGTGAGAAATACGCTGCGCGCGCGGCGAAGGGATAGTCGCGCCACGCGTTGCGCGAGACCGACGCAGCAGTGTATTGTGATTCCGAGATTTCCGCGCTATGGCTCTCCGTGTGTGATTACCTTTTGTGGGTGTATGATTTAATGGACGGGCGATTATATGCGCGCGCGAGCGCAAGATCGTCGATTATTTTTAACGAGTTTAATTAGTCGCGAGCGAGTCAGTTCGATCTTGACGAAACTGCTTTTGACGGCGGCTTTTGAAATGTCGAGCGTTTTCGTAAGATTTTTCGTTGTTGTGGATGAGTGTAATCGCGCGCGGCCTCAATCAATTTTCTTCATCTTCATTAGCTCTCGGCGATCTCGATAGATTCAATTATACGTCTTTCTGATGAATGAACTTTCTCGACATGCTTTATTGCAGTATATAATATACCTAATGATTTAATTATTTCGACATATTATCTAATCTATACAGAGATATCATTTAACATAAGATTTCATTTAATAAGACTGCTATAAATTGGATTAATTTCGCTATAGAGTAAGCTCGGGTCGAACTATAAACTATGGCGCGTATCCTTAAAGTATTTATTACGCTATCCCGCGGCCGACGGGACTTTTTCACTTTCTATTTAACATTTCTCACCCACAAGTGGCAAAGCTCGCGAGCCACTCGATACATAAAACTCGGCGAGAGAGCACGTGGCCCCCGAGATTTCGATCTCGAGCGTTGCGAGCTTGCTCCATCGAGCATGGCGCTGCAAGGATACGCTGGGCGAGGCGATAAGCGCGCTCGATCGCGATTCCGCCCAGCCTTGGCGGAATGATAACGTGGGAAGGGGAGAAAGGAAACTGCGGCGGCGGCGGCGGCGGTGGCACTCATTATGGAAAAGCGAGTGCCGAGCGGAGGGCGGTTTTTCCTTTATAAATTATTGAAAGCCGTTTTGAAAGTTGCACGCGAGTAGTGCGAGCGCGCGAGTTAAAAATAGAGCGCGCGGAGAGGGGGATGCTGTGCTGTTTTTATATACGTTATACCGGACGCGCGTGTCGTTGCGCAAATTACACAATGTTCCTTTGCTTTTCTTTATCGCGCGTTCACCGCCCCATAACTTATATGGGCTCCTAACCGGCAAATTTCGGTTGTATATACCTTTGTTGCTTTATATGCGCGTATAGCCTGTCAGCTGTGCATAATTTTGTGTGTTTTGGAAGTGGAGTTTCTTTCGGATCACTGGGCCGTTGTCTTTTTTTTCGCGGAACATCGAGAGCGGGTATTAGGCGCGCGTAACGGCTGTTTGGCCGTTTTCCAGAGCGTGCAATTATTCGCGCGTTCGGATGTAGGCGATTTTTTGAGGAATAATCAATTTGAAAAAATGCCCCTGTTTTATTGAGCTTGCATCTAAGTCGCGACTTTCAACCGGTTATGTTAACCGGTTATCGCTGACTTAAATGACAGCCACTTCGAGGCGGAGATAATTTTGTCATTATCAGCCGTGCACTGATTCGCAGTTTCTCTCTATTAAATTATTGGAAAAGTGCGCGCGTACAAGCGGCTTTGATACATAATTCCTGCACAGGTTTGTATATAGGGAAATACAATGCTCACATATATTTTACGCGATTTAACGCTCGCGAAATTCGCAATTATGTAAGCGTAGAAAATGCAAAGTCGAGAGACCGAAATTTCTCTATCAAATACACTATTTATTACAAGCGTAGGCGCGTCAACTTTCTTATATATATACGAAAAAATGATTTTCCCGATTCATCTAATAGTACACACCAGCTAAATCTTAAACCAACACGGCAATTAAATTCGATTCTAATCGCGCCTTGTACAATTACACCTTAATTATTATAGCCCCAGCCGCGCGCGAGCGAACAATCAAGCACTAATTTATTTTCTCATTACGCGAAACTATCTCCATCCCGATGGCGTCGAACAACGCACCTCCATCAAGATATTACCTCAATAAACCATCAATCCGCTCGGCCGTCTTATACACCTCGATCCCCAAGCAAAAGAAAAAAAACATATCCTTACGCCACCCAGAACCAACAGAACTACTCCCTTATCTAAAATTGAAAGCCGTAAAACCGACATCAGACTCGGCGCAGACGTATAGACGCCCGTTGCGCAACGCGCCGAGCCATTGAAAATCATCATCTCTCGCGGCTCGGCACACAATCGCGCCGAAAATTGGCATTCGCGCCTATATAATGCATGCCCCTACTCCTCCCTATATACTCGAGGAGCCGGCCGTTCCACGAAAGCGCGCGGAATTCAATTAAGCCCTCGCTGCGGCAGCCTCCCTCCCTCCACCTATATAAGTATCCAGCGACACCTCGCGCGCGCTCTTTTTCGAAAGGCGCTCGTGACCGGCTCGCCGATCGTGGGACCGCGCAATAACCCCCGGCAGAGTCGTGAGTGGGTGTTCCCCGGCTACACACACACACATATTACATACACATATATATACGTACGAGAGCGCGAGGAAACCTCTTCTCGGCGTTGTGTATACGCACGCGGGCCGTGGCTATGGGAAAAAAGGTTAGTCGATATACATCTGCTCAAATTTCGCGCGCGCGCGAGCTCGCATTTGCAAAATCACGAGCCACGAGGTGTTTTTCAGAAATTGCGCAATGGCATTTTTGCGGCGGCAGCTTTTCTAGTTACAACAGCGGGTGTGTCGGCTAGCTCTCGCTCTACGTGTGGAGTGTGGCTATAGATATAGCTAGTCAGCTGGCTGCTGGTGTAATGATTGTGTTTCGTTGAATCTTATTATTAGAGGTGGGAGAAAGGGGCAGGCGCGTGCGTACCAGAAGTCTTCTCACCTCCGTGCCGTGTGGTTATAGACTTTTCTTGCCAGCCACGTTATAGCGATCGCACACTTTTGACGTCTTTGATTTAGGATATTGCAGGTTCACACAGGGGCGGCGGCATTTTTAAGTGTCGAAAGTGAATCTGAACGAGCGCGCACGCGAAGTATGTCTCGCGTGCCCCGCGCGAAAAGAGGCACCGTAATGGAGTGTGAGACAATGTATTTATCAGTCTATATTTCATTTTCTCTATATATCCCATTGACACCTCGATACACGATATGTCGCATATTATTTCGTCAACTTTGCAACGCTTTTCCTCCGCTTTCTCCACAGTGTCGAGAGGCTATTTATATTGTACGATATTTATTTTTGACTTTTGAATTTAACTCGTGAAGAAAGTTTTAATTGAACCACGAGTTATCAATATCTTTCGATATTTAATGTTGCACCTGTGACTGCGACGCTTAAATTGATTTTGCCAGCTGAAAATGCAAAGCGTATCATGTGTGAAGAAAGTGGCTTCTATTTGATTTATACCAGAAATTTTACTTTAATATTTTTCCTCGAATTATTATGTAATTTGACATTTGAAAATGCCCGCAATCACTTTATAGAAACGTATACCATTCGTATACATTATGATAAAAATACAATAACCACTTTATCCTTAGACCCTACGCTCGAAAGTCATGTACCTTGTGCAACGGACCTACTAGTGTCAAATTACAATCATTATAAGCGTCAAACGGCTAGAGGTAATAATTACGGCCATTATAAAACCGTATTACATCGGCGTCGAGAGCGCACACCTCCGTATCCTTTTTCATCCGGTATCTCCGCATCTATCACATCCCCCACGGCTTGTTCGCTCGCTCGCAACGAGAACACGACGATTTTTGCGCGCGGACGCTAATGCAACGCCAAGGCGTGGACCTCGCCTCTTTTACATCCCCACCTCGGAGCATAAAAAGTGCGCCTCTCTCTCTCTCTCTCTCGATTGCTTTATTATTAAATATATAAACGTCGGGGCGCGGGCTTTTGTTCGGCTCTCACATACACAGAAAGGGGGGAGATTGAGCGAGGCTCGTTATGCCTCGCCGCGAGTAGATTAATTAGACCTAATGGATCGTGTGCTCGTATATATATATGTAGCAGCACACAGCGTGGGTATAAGGGATTGCGATAACTTTAACACACACGTGTGTGTGCGGCGCCCTTTCCTCCTGTCTTCCTTCGGTCCGACGTACGCGTGCGCGCGAGCGGAGGTGATAATGTATTTCCTATTGTGCGCTGACAAACGATATATGCCGGGGCGCGCGCTGTTGTTGTTGCTGCTTGCGGCTGTAGGGCCGATTTATCAGATCGCGGAATGCCGCGAGGGGGCGAAAGTCGGCGCGGGGAAAGCGATATTTCAGCATGTAAATAGCTCTGTTATCACTAGCGGTGAATCGCCGGGCCGCGCGGGCAGCCATAAATACGTCCGTATACAGCTTGCCGATCGCGCCCTCTTGGGCTTGGCGAAATTTCGTTTTTCCGCAGCAAATCGAGCCTGAGGTGCTAGATATTTGGCTTAGGAAACGCTGCAGTGCAGTGTCGATCGTATTTTATCTTCGGAGGATTTGTTTAACTGCCGGGTTATAAGTTGCAGTCAATTTTTTAGGAATTTTCATCAGGTATATATTATTGTTCTCGGAGGATATGTAAATGTTGGGTGTAAATCTGTACAATTTCTAAACGTATTCTACAGTTTTCCCACTAACTATATATACGCCTTGCACGAAGCACATCGAAATGAGTGTTTACCTTAGCGATAAAGATCCATTTTTGTTTAATTAACCGCAAAACAAATTAATAGCGTATATAAGCAATCTTTTGCACTATTTCACTTAAAGACTCTATTTCCAGTACAAAGTTTGGCTTGTAATTAGCTTGCACCTAATGATTCCTCTCGGTTTACTCACTTCCTCGTGCATAAATCCCAATCTTTATAATCTCCAGGCATTCCTGCGAATGCACACAAAACTAATCCCCGCGTTCAATGCCAGCGGCTAATTGAGCATTTGCCTCTACGAACCTAACCCAAATAATTATCATGCACACCAGCTCATTAGCGCGAAATCTTTATGGGCTCCTATACGCGCGCCTACAGCTCGGATAACTCCTCTGATCAGCCATTTGGAGGTGTAACCGTGATTCTATCGTAAACGGTTAAAGAACAACGTGAGAGAAAATTTCTCTGTCTTTGTCGCCTGCTGACTTATTAATCAATAAAGTAATCTGAATCAACATGCACATTGAAAGTGTATAATAGTATGAATTTTACTTATCTTATACAGTTTGTAAGATACATTATTCATCGGAATAAAAGTTTACAGAAATGTGCAAATGGTTTAATCAAGCTTGTAGTTCTTCATCATGCGGGAGAGAAAAAAATTGATTTACATTCACTTTTTTATAGTGTAACGAAGCATGCGGTTTATGAGATAGAGAACGAGCGATTTGTCTTACCTCAAGGACATTAAATGTAAGCTTTACAGAGTGAAAAGCAGTTTCAATTTTCACGTTTCGATTTAATCGGGAGGGCAACGAACTCTCTGGAAAATTGCTTGCCGTTTAATTAGATATTTTTCGTGCTCGTAAAGGATATTGTTTATACAGATTTTGTTTAACGCGTAAACGCATATACAGTAATGTGCGCAAAAAATCAGCAATATTTAATAGGCAAAGTAAAATTATGTAAATGGAGAAAGTGCAAAAACGAATGCGGCCTTGCAAAAAATTGCATTACCCGCTAAACATGTACGCGCTACTTGGCCTCGGTCAATTTCATACGTGTGCGTTACAGATGGTTTAAAACAAAATGATCTGCCGTGAAAGGCTGCACCTCATAAATTGTTTCTAATCGACCTACGGCGATTAATCTTAATTTACGATCGATCTATCCGTGCTCGAAATTGATGTTTGAAGTCTCTTGACTTGCCCGGCTACCGCGAGCCCAGATCCTCCAGTCTTAATTATACTCCGAGATTTCACAAAACTTGCTTAGCATCGGCTTACGAAGGACTTATGGATTTCCAGAATTGAAAATATATATGTATCGTGATTAATTTTATGCTCATTCATTTATAATTACATAAAATTACAAGTTATGTAAACTTGCGCATAATGTTACAACTCACGATTAAACTTAATGCAATCGTAATTTCATATTCTCCGCGTTCGACAAACGTATCGAATGCCCACATTACCGCGCTCTATACCTAGATCAATCAAGTGATATTGAACCCCATTAAAACGGAAAAAATCCAGACATTATATGCGCGCACAATAATCTCAGCCTCGCGCCTCGTAAAAAAAAAAGAAGAAAATAAACGCGGGCGAAATTGAAACAGATCCGTCGCGTCACTCTCCGCGCGCGCCATTACCAATTCAATATATTATCGCACGTATACCTCCCCCGGCGCCGACTGAATAAGAAAATGACGGACTCGTCCTCGTTGCCCAACGCGTGTATTGCACGTAATCGCTTTTCACTTTCTAAGGTCGCCCGGGTAAAAATCCGGCGACGCCTCGGCTTTTCCATACGACACACGACTATGCGTGCGTGCGCAAGCGAGGCGAGAGTGTCGTCGTCCTTGATTCGCGCGAGGCGACACCGCCGCACGGCAACGCGATGCTTATCCGACTATGGAATTCACCTCCCTGTCTCCGCGCGCGGCTGTCAGCTGTTCGCCACGGCGCGGATTTAAATTTAATGGTTTCGTCAATTATGCTAAGCAGCCTGTGCTGCCTGGCTTTTCACGCGGAGAGAGATGCTGCCAGAGATGAGATGACGAGGCTTCGCGTGTGTCTGCGGCCACTCGACAGATGGAAAGGATTGTCCTTTATTGATTGACTTTGCATTATCTTTGAGAAACATTCTCACCTTTGTTTGGATTACGAAGCCGATAAGTGCATTAGCGTTATTTACTATATTGATTGATGGATCGATAAATATATTGCGCTGTTAAATGAATATTGACGTTTACATTATTTGCGACTCCTTAATGGTGTTATATATTTTATTCAAGATTCTTTTAATAATACATAAATTAGCAGATATTATGTATACGCCTAATCCATTTTAAAGCAATGAAATAAATGAAAACATAAATCACGGTATTAAGTTGCATTGATTCAGTTCTGTATAAAATAAATGACGAAATCATTTGAATTATTGAGTAGTTTTAAACA
>JAPYZP010004373.1:0-11611 GCA_030522985.1 Torymus sinensis
TATACACCGCGGCGGTGGCGGCGCGTCCCACTAACACACTGCAGGCGGGGGGCGCTTATACAAGCGAGCGCGAGCGCGGTTACCGCTTGCTCGCAGGATTACACATTTAAAGGCGCGCGATGGAATTCCTGCTGCAGCTTTCGCTCGCTCGCTCTCGCTATATAGCGTCTATATATGCATCGAGTCCGCGCTATTATTGTAATTATCGTTATATACGCGCGCAAGCGCGATCGATGGAATTCGCACCGTGCGCAGCGAGAGCGGGCGCGACACAACGCCACAACGGAATTATGTAATTGAGGTCGCTAGAATATAGTGTATACATTATAACGATGCGGCCCTTTTAATTGGGATGGTTGTTGTGTGGGCCGCCGAATTCGGCGATCGGTAATGGAGATATTTATATACATATGGGTCGATCTTTCTTTTAAAGAAATAATTGGTCGAGGATAAAAAAGCCCTCGCGCGAGGTTATTATGGGGTCGCTTTGTGCTGCTAATTAAGTATCCGAGAGTCGTATTGAAAAGCTATTTTTCATTAATTAAGGTAACTATTCCATCATCGTGTGTGCTGCTCACACTTTCGCAACTATATGTACGCGCGCGCATTCGCGATTTGAATAATCCTCTTCAAGAAACTCTTCCAAAGCGCGCGATAAATTATTTTATAATCCGCGCCAATAAAGATTACAAAAATCGCCTCGACGCGCTTCGTCGCTCTATCGAGCTTTTTAAGAATTATTATAACGACGTTTATCGCGCGCGCGGCGCTCGACTTTTATCAGATGCAGGACTTTTAATTGCTTTTTTGAGTTCTGCGCCCGACACGAGAAATTCATAAAGATAATATTTTTCCGATTCGTTCGATTCATATATCTATACGTGTGCACGCAGAGTCGCGCGCGCGTGTGCATTATGAACCCAAGGTCAGTTGAAAGTGAAAAAAGCTACAAGCGTGCGCATATATAGGCTGCAGCGCGCCTAGAAGAAAGAGGTGAAAAAACAATGATTTTTATAAGATGAAAAGTTGAGAAACAAAGTGAATGTAAAATTGTAAAATGTGCGCGCGCGAGCGCGGAGTATCACACCTGAGCCGCGAGATAGAGGCGTTATTTATTACACATTTATTCAATGGATAGTTTTTCTCGCGCTCTCGCCAGAGCCTCTGACGCACCGTACACGCCGCGTATACGTGTGTAGTAGTAGTAGTAGTAGGCGCATAATTGTGAAATAAACAAACCGCTCATTTTTCCTCCTCGGTATATATTGATAAACAAAAATTAATGACTTGAAAATCTATGAGAATAACGCGTGGGTTTTGAGCGACTCTCTATTCAATTAGGAAAATTTCGCGCGGGCACAGTTTATTGCTCCACTCGGCGGGTTATATGCGTCGATGTTTGAAATATTTCGTCGTATTAAGTAACTATCTATACGCGAGAAAACATTTGTTATAATCACGCCGAAGTGGACGTATTTAATCTCAGGAATTTTCGCATTACTTTCGCGCGCGTCGCGGCAGTCGTAACGAACCGCCGAGATACGGCGCAATATTACCTTGATAGAGATATAAAATACACGGCGCGAACGGCCGTTTGATTACATTTTTATGTAAATACTTGCGGACGCGAATATGCTGCCGCTGTATATGTACGAGCGAGATGTCGCGCGGGAGTGACTATATATCTATATATGTTACGTTGCGAAATCGGCGCCGACGCCGCGCCGTGCGAAAACGATCCGTATTTTCATTGTTACCGATCGTTGAGCAATTTTTTAATGGACTATTGACATAGAAATCCCGTGGGATCGACTCGCTGTATATAATTGTATGTGTATTCGAAAAAGAAGAAAAAAAAAACATGAATCTTTGTGTGCAAGTATGGGAGAGGGTCGTTATAACGCGGGGCGAGGAATGGAGTATATCCTAATTATTGCGAAGTGCGCGCAGCTTAATGTTTGTCGTGAGATAATTTTGTTAATGAGAGCGATAACCTTATGCTTCGTAGAAGTAAGCCTATAAGTGTTATGAGTATACACAACTTTAGTCCTCAGTGCACCTATATATTGTTTCTATTTTCTTATGTGTAATTTATAGTAATCTGACTTTTTACGACGACCAAAAATATATCGCGCATGCCGAAGCAATTAAAGAGCCATATAGTTGTTACTCCGGAGCTGGACAATTCGCGAAAAATAGATTCGAGACTATATCTATACTATCCCCGATGTCATTGATCAGCGCTGATGTAAGTATATTAGACGTAACCACGTCACTCGCCTCGAGTAGTAAGCTGCACTATATATAGCACGCATTCGGCAGAAACGTGAGCGCAACGGGTGCGGTTCGCTCTCTTTCTTTCTCTCTCTCGCTCGTGTTATCCTATATCCCATCACGCGCTAGTCGCTCTTCCTTCATCTTCTTCTTACTTCGCCGTAGAGCATTAATCTCTCTATACGCCTCACTCTCTCTTTCCTTCTGCAGTCCTCGCTTTTACCGTATCAGTACGCATAATGTATGTGGAACTGCGTGTATATATACGTTTTCCTTTTCTCCGCGCGGTCACGTGGTGCGCTAATATTTACACGTGCATTCGCATATACTTGAGCGAGGTGTTTTAATTGTGGGAATGTTATAAGTTTGTAAATAAACAGCGTTTTTTGCCAGGAAGTAGGAAGTTTCGTTATAATTTACATAATATATTTGAGCTAATTTTAAGAAAGTTATATAGATTCTTATTTAACGTATTTAATTATTTTTTAAAAGAGTACTGACCATTATTGTCATATGATGCGAATTGAACGTAAATAGTTTATTTTCTTATAATATATTTAAACGAGTGTTCTATAATTTATTGTAATTCGTTCATTCTTTGAAAACCGATCGTTCTCATTGATATTCTATTTTTAAATCAATGAATTCTATTGAAATGACTTTTTCATCTATACGAAAATCGTTTGCATTTAACGACACGCAGTCAACAAGCATTTTATATACACGTCTTTTAATAGTCGATATAATCGACGTGAGGAGCGAATTTTATTGCCTAAACGTTTTATTTAAACTGACAATAAGGTTTGTTATCATTTAATTAAATACTCGTATATTCACACCGATATTTATATACAAAAATTGTTACTCTCATATTCTGATACTTTCTTTGAAAATATGTCAAATACTTATATCACCTCGCGTTGTAAATTTCTATAATTAAAGTATAATTTTGACAACGAAAATTAAAAAAGTTGCGATAGCAACAATGAATAATAAAATGAAACGAGGAGAACGATATATTCGTCGCGCTCGAAAATATTCAATTCTCGTGTCTCTCTCTCTCTCTCTCCTAGTCTCGCTCACACCCACGCGCGGCTCATCGTCCATTCAACAGCCGTGGCAAAGCGTCGCGCAGCCGCTACTTACTTACTTTTCGGTTGTGTGCGCTTCGCTCCTACTTTACTCGCGCTCGCGATCGGCCCTCTCTCTCTCTCTCACGCAGCTGCCGTTCCGCACGTACATACACACACATAAGTAGGTACACACACCAGTATGTACTGTACTGGCGAGAGCGCGCGGCTGGCGCGGGGCCACGTGACGTCTAAATTCGAGGCGGCCATTTTGGAGCATGATTCATTTGTTTAGAACGGGCCGGAGAGTAGGAGGCGGAGCTAAGCCGCCGCCGCCGCCGCCGCGCCGCGCACACACGAAATCTTCTCTCATATAGAAACTCGCTTATGTGTGGCGGCTCTTCCATACACACGTCGCTCGCCTCGCCAGCACACACAGCGCGCGGTTAGATTCGACCGATACCCGATCCTGTCCGAGCGACTCTTCGTCTCTCTCTCTCTCCCGAGCACGCATAGCACGCGCGTATATCCGCTCCTCTCTCTTCCCCTCTTTATAAAATGCGCGTATATACTTACATATATCCCTATACCTATATATACTCCTTGCGTGCAGCGGGCAAATGACTGTCCGTCTTTTTCCCCGCGCCACCTCCTTTTTTCGGTTTTTGTTGTACGCCTGCGTATGCCTGTGTGTGTAAAGCTGTCTCGCTCGTTTCCTTTTGGGACGTATGATGGGTGTGTGCTAGCCGGGCGGCCGAGTGCGTTCTTAGAAGAGGTAAAATGGCGATAGGCGTGTACGTGTGTGTTGGGGAGAGAACAAAATGATGATAAAGAGAGTCGAGTTTTCGGTCTCTGGCATGTGCAGGCTGTTGGCGGGCAGGAAGGCTGTCGCGCGAGCGCGCGATTGCGTAAGACTTTTATGATTTTCAGAATTAATAAAACTGTGCCCCTTTTCGGTGTATACACGCGTGCGTGTGTGTGCGCTCGGTACTGATTAGATGGGAACGAAAAATGGCGGATGTGCAGGCGAGATAGGCCATTATCGCTTTTTATATGCCATTGTGTAAAATTTTTGATAATGATATTGTGACGCAACGGCTTTTCTATTTTAGCTATAGTCAAAATGTTGTAGAATAATTATTATAAGTATTTAAAAAAAATAAAATAAAATTGTATGGATGCGGTTGCAAAGTTAAGAAAATTTGCATGAGAATAGATTTTTATATCGATATTTATAGATGTATTTAGAACTTGTAACAAATAAAATTTATCTCTCGATAACTTGCAATTTTTACTTTTCGCAGCTGATAAAACGTTTATCCAAATATATAACAAGCTGGCAAAACTATAAAATTCACATGCGATAGTAGCTATTTCAAAAAGTAATTCGCACACTTCGCCGCAGTTATAGTTGTAAATATTAATTACATTTTTTATCGCGAAAGTTATATAGCTTATTATTTAATTTATTTAATTACGAGTAATGTGAACAAAAATCATATATAACTTCTTTATATTTGGTTAATTTGGCAAAATCAAAAATGGCCATGTACCTATCATAAAAATCCGTTTCCCAATTAAAAGAAAACTTAAAAACACTCGAAATGAATTGTTTTTTTCAATATGCATAAAAGTACCTAACTTAAACAAATCAGATAAGATTAATTATTTTTTTAAAATGATGTTTACAACTTGTGGCAATCTACCCGTGTATTTCTTCTTATGATAATAATCATTATTAAATTAAATTGCAATACCGAATATATGGTGCAATTTTAATTGATAAACTTTATCTTTATATTTTCAATGATAAGCTATTATACTATCTTGGTATGTTTAAATATAATAAAGTTTTCCATCGTGACGTAAACGCTATTTTTATAGAGTAAATACGCTTGAAAAAATTGTATTTATAAAAATTTTATAACTGAAAAACAGATATTTTTTACGGACTTTCCTCTTAATGCTTACAAACGCTTCTATTAGAATAAATTACTTAACAAGTCACTAGGAATTTCCAAATCGCGTATAGTTAATCAGAATTAAAACTATATTTAACGTTGGAGATAGAAATGACAATATTTTATACATTTACCGCGTGTAAAATTATCTGAAGTATTTCCTAATGTATGCTTTATAATAAAGTATTTCATGCTTTGGAATATAAAACCTTACGGAAAAATAGTATAGCAATATCGTTTAAGCGCGTTAGACGCTGAATACTAATGTAAATAGCGAAACGTTTCGCAGCATTTACATAAGCATGAGAAAATATTTGTCTTAACGATGTATATTTTATATGCAAACGTGTGACTCAAAAATATTATCTATATAAACTTCTTTTTCGATCTTACCGGATTAGGTATTGTTGAAAAATAAGAAGCAAACCACCGAATGTAGTTATGTATAAAATTTTTTTTTCAAGTTTAACTTTATGCTTGTTACTCAATAATACATCTAGGTCTACTAAATAAAAAGATTGTTAATTGCAGGCTTTTTATTCTGCATTCACACATAAGATTATATGTTTATCCACACCCTAGACACAACACCGAGGCAAAAGTCAATATCGCTGCCTGGAAATCGAGGGGCGCGGTAGCGTGCCAAAGTCAAGTCTAATAAAAATCGGTAGCCAGGGCACACACACATATGTCGACGTCGACAATGCACCCCGTTCGCAACCATGTACTTGACTTCGAATTCATTAGGCCGACTGGAAAATCACGACTCTCGCGGCGGCGCGTGTGTGTGTTTTTTTCGCCGATAACCCGACATTTTTAAGACCTCGCGCGGCGCTCGCGAGCGCGACTATAAAACTAATGGATCTATATACGCCGCGTGCCGCCGCCCACCCATAAAACCCCCCGCGCGAGCTAAATTATATTATTCAAAGCCATAAGTCTTTCATAAACGCGCGCGCGCACGCGAGCTCTCTATGCGCGTGTGCGTGTAATACGCGACCTAAAATTGCTCTATCCGCGAAGGAACGCGCGCGCGCGCAACCGAAAGAAAGAAACGCGCGAGAGGAGGAGAAAAAAAAATCCCTGCTACATTAGCTGCACTCATGCAACAGCTATTCCGCGTCTAAAAGTCGCTAATAAACATTCGCTCGCTCGCTCGCTCGCGCCGCAAAAATGTCAACGCTCGCATTGACCTACAAATTCCTCCCTTTCGAAAACCAGCAAAAAATAAAGCCGCGTGCGTGTGTGTTTGCGTATGTATATATAGGCGGCGTCGCTTTTTCAATTACACCTTTCATTATAGGTGCATGAACCAGCGGTCGACGAGTAGTATAGTGTGTACATAGGCACGAGCGGCTGCGAGCGAGCAAGACTTATGTAAGTCCCCGAGAGTTCCAAGTGTATGAGGCCAACTATGCGCGCACGATATAATTACAATTGCACTTGTTTCACGAGGAGCGACGAAAATCGTTGCCGCAGAGTCTAGTTGAGCTTGGCTCTGGTGCTCTAATTTTTTTTTCTTTTTCGTTTTTTCTCTCGCGTGATGTCGTGCGTCGAGCGATATATATTTGAATTCTATAATTTGAAAACAACTTTTTATTTGTATAATTAATAAGCCGTGTAATATGACGTTAATGAAAAAAAAAATGTATTTCACTATAATCATTGCTTCAAAATGTGATTTTCTTCAGAACTGTCTAGCAACATTACGAAATGAATGAATTATTAAAAATATTTACTATACTTAATGTAACGTGAATTTTTATCATTGGCTTGAATATTTTTTAATAATATTAAAATAATTGTTCTTAAATTATCTAGTAATCTAGGTTAATCGAAGTTATAGTAACATTAATTTTCTATTACAAACTTAAAAACCTTAATTTGTTCTTTTATTTCCGTTCTTCTATATTTTGTAACTATATTTTTGGAAATTCTATCTGGGCATTCGAATTTAACAGATTAAAAATAACATATTTCAAAGAGGAAAATTCACAATTAAAAATGACAAACAAATAAATTCAGGGTAACGTCGAATCATTCTTAAATTATAAAAACTGCTTATTCGATACTTACATTTCAACCAAAATACAAACCCAACCACAAAAAGAAAAAAAAATTGAACGACCGTATATATCGATCCGACCGGCTAGCATAATAAACGCCGCGTGCATCACGAAAGAGGAAGCAAGCGCGCCAACATAATCGCACCCGAAAAAAAGAAAGCGGCATCAGCTGCGGCGCGCAACTGCCGAAAGAAATGGCGTCGTACATATCTCTGCCCCCCTTTTTCGGACCCAAGGTCGACGACGTGCAGTGGGTCAGACGACGACGACGTCGACGAGGCGCGCGCGACAAAAGCGCCCAAGCTAAAAGTCAGTGGGTCGGAGCGAGATACGCGCATGCGTTGCATGTATGCATGCATGCCAGCACCGCGATGCGCCAAATTCAAAATGCAAAGCAGATGGCGGCGCGCCGCAAAGAATGAGAGGGAGAGAGAGAAAAAAAGAGACCTTCGAGAGTTTTACGTGGCGCGCGCGTGAGCGAACGGCCGATGCTCTCCCGTCTCGGACGAGCTGTTGCTGCTGCTCTCCCTGCAGGCGAGCAGTCGATGCTGTTATTTATGTATTTATTTTGAGTTCGAAGTGAGTCGAGAGAGAGAGAGAGAGAGAGAGAGAGAGAGAGAGAGAGAGAGAGAGAGAGAGAGCGCGCACGCCGCTGTATATATACGGAGAAATGTTTGCGAGCGATGGATGCGGCTTTGGCGAGATTTATTGTACTTCTGGAGTTGTTTTCAGTTGTACCCGCGACTTGATCATGAACTTTACGAAAAAGGTTGCAATCCCAATAATAAAAGATAATAAATGGGTAAATGCACGCGCGTATTATGCGTATATTTTGCTTATCGATGTTTTAAACATTTTCTTTCTAAACAGGATACGTATACAATATTTGAGTATATTCGAATAAGCTCTTATATATATTACGCGAATAAAGGCGAAGCTTTGTATTCTATGTTTATCAAACACTCTTAGGATATCCATTTCACTTGTCATAAACAAAAATGTCATTTTTCTCGATAGCAGTGCGTATATACGATAAGGTTTTTAGTTATAGAATATATAATTGATTGCAACTTTTAACGACAAAGTATATATACTTTACGTTATACATATAAGTATTCGTGCAGGGCTGCGAGCGTGCGAGCGCGGACGAGCGCGCCAATAAAAAGCCCAGTAATAAAACCAATCAGTATGGCGTTCTTACGTAAATTATTACTGTCGCGAAAAACGCCGCACGCATACGAATTCGCTCGGTGAACAAAGCGCGCGAGTGAGAGAGAGAGAGAGAGCGAGAGACGTTGACGTGTCGCGAGCGTAATGATTCTCGCATGCATGCAGTATAGGTGATATATTAAAAATCTATTACTTAGAAGTGCAACGCTCGGTGTATCGATTATAGATGCGATGATGATAATCATTTTATATATATATATATTCGGTTACGCGGTTGATTATATTCTCATGCGCGAATTATGGAAATTAATGAGAAGAGAGTCGGAGACGAATATTTCTGTGACAGATGAGATTGAATATTTTTAATAATCTAAAAGAAAAATATAACATTGTGGGTTGGTATAAGAAAAGAAGAACAGACACGTTAGCGTTAATGCGAAACAGGATATTCGAGCGTAAATGAAAACTGGAAAAACGAAATTGAATTTCTGGGAATGGAAATTTACATGAAATTCGTGTTGTGATTAACGAAAAAAAAATTTCATCATTATAAATTATTATCAAGCTATAAATGATAAAACTGTACGATAAAACTATTCTTCACTTAAACGGAAACTATAGTGTTTACTGTGTTGTAATCTTCATATTCTACGCTACGAAAATAGCCTTTGCAATTACACCCAATAAACGAAAGAAAAATTAATCCAAGTCTTGGAAAAAAAAAAATGGATGATATTGGATGTAATATTTTGCGCAATCTATATAAACCAACCTAAAACTCTCGCGAGAAACTTAGAAAAATCTATAGCTCTCTCTCACTTATATGCGCTGAATGCGCCGTATGCACACCCCACACACCCGCGCAGAAAACCGAATCCCAATCTTCCTTTCGCTCTCGCTGCATCCGTGCGCTGCACACCCATACACTGCAGCTCCTGCATGCACACAGACACACACGTACGGTTCTGCGCGATTCTCTCTCTCCCTCTCTCTCTTGAGCGCGGCGTGTGCACCTATTCGCCTGTCGGAAAGAGAACGGACGCCGGCATCCGAGGAGGCCTTGACCGTATCTCCGCTTATCGTATCGGAACCGCGCGACTCGCTGCCGCGCTGCCACTCTTCCCCACTCCTCCCGTCTCTCTCTCTCTCTCCCATCCCTCTCTCTTTCTCCCCTCCTCGCGCACGCAAGAGCCGCGAGCTTGTATCTATCCATCTATCTATTCATCTGTCTTTGTTCGCCGTCCCGCGCGTCCGATTCTCCCGTCTCTGTCGCGCGCGCGGCGCTTTTTGCCCCGGCGACGACGTGCACGTATGTAGAAAGAGAGAGAGAGAGAGGGGAGGAGGGAGAGATGGTATAGGAGGGAGAGACGAAGACGGACGCGACGGTGGATTGGGAGAGGAGAGAGGAAAGTATGCGGCGGCAAAGAGAGACTGCGCTAGCTGGCTTCTTATTTGGGATTTTCTTTGTCTCTCGCGAGAGAGCGAGACACGCGTGTATGCGTGTATATATATGTGATGATGCCGGGTATTACGGCATTTGTACATGCGCTCTCTCGTATGATGTAGTTCTATCGTCGCGCGGCAACTCCGTATTCTTTTTTTTTTGTCGCTCTTTTTTAAGGCTGGCATAAAACTCAGGTTGATGGATTTTTAATGGATGTCTGGTTTTGCATCTGGCAATTTATTTATGTCAATAAATAAATATACTTGTTATAAACTGTTTTAGCACGTATTTCATATGCGGCCACTCCCAAAGCATTTTCTCAAGCCTTTTTCTTCACTTATCTATATTTTTAAATTAATCAAATTATTTAGTCATTCATATAAATTATTCAAGTGTGAAAAATTAATTGATAATTCTATACTCGAGGCATAAGCAACTCGGAATTCTATTAACGTGTTTTAAGAAAAACCGGAGATTCGGTCGCACTTGTAGCGATTAAAAATTTCCAGAAACTCGGAGATGATGACGCATGGCCGAATGAACGAGCATATATAATATATAAGAAATTAACGTCAAACTGCACCGTGCAATCATTCTACGTTACTGAACCGGTTCACAATAAATTTCGTTTTCCGCGCAGTTATAACTATATATATAAACATAAAACTACTCGATCGAAACAGAAAAACACGAAAAGCGATGACAACAACAACAGCTAAATGCCATCACGCACGCGTGGTAATATACTGAGAAAGCAAAAAATTCGATGATGCATCGTCGTCTCGAGTATTCTCCCCCTCATCATAATCGTTGCCCAAGACACACATCTACACAAAAACGCGCGCAACTTTCCTAGAAACCCATAAACACGCGCGCTCTCTGTATACACGCGCGATTTTTCATTAAATATCTCGCGCTTTTTGCGCTAGAGCTCCGATCCACAGGACAAATTCTATGATTACGCATTAGCTCGGACTGTTTACGCGTGCGTATATACACAGAGCCGCGCGCGTTACGTAAATTTTAATCGCAATCGTCTTGCACCTTCGCGACTCGCGAGTATAGCGTCAATCATCGCCTTTCTCCGAGCAAAGCGCGAGCGGGGAGAAGTCTCTCTCTCTCTCGAACTTGCAGCGCACGCACGCGAGCTAGCCTTGAAAGCTAGATTATCGTTAAGGGACTTTTACGAGTCGACGAGTCGCGTATATATATACGCGCGGAATGCGATAACGATTGCGAGCGGCAGTGTATAGCTATGTGGCCGGACAAGAAGATTTCGTAAATCGATGCGGACGGATGTGATGCAGTTTTTTGATTTATTTATTTGGTTTTTTTAGATATATCTAAGCGCGGAATTGTTTGGATGCCTTTGTCGAAAGGTGCGCGAGACCTTAGGGCGAATGATTATACGAAGTTCGCGCAGAGCGCGAGAGAGCGGTGATTAAGTGATTTTGAAGTTTTCTGGAAAAAGAAACGAGGTCGCAGAGACGAATTGCACGTTGCGCGCGCGGCGAGTGTATAACCACACGGTTGTTGCGCCGACTCCGAAATGCTTCGGAGTATTTTTTTCTTTTCTTATGCGCGGAGGTATTTTTCGCGTCTCTCTCTCTCTCTCTCTCTCTCTCT
>JAPYZP010004374.1:0-10315 GCA_030522985.1 Torymus sinensis
ATCGACGAATGCGTAATTCCGATTTGAAGCTTTCCCTTTTAATACAGGTAATAGCAATAAAAATATAGATCGGCATAATAGCCATCCAGCCAGCGACATTAATATAAATTTAAATCCCGGCGTGCGCGTGCACTGACGCGCTTTCAATCGACCGCCGTTTCCCAACTCGTTTTACGCAGAAGCCATTAAAGCTCCCCAAGCCCATACTCGATCCCACGATTGTAATTACATCGGCGTAAAAGAGGAAAAATTGATTACGCCGCGGCCGCCTATACATCGTGCAGTAGTTCCTGTCCACTCGAGCGCGCACTCGAACCTAAATATATAATTAGCGCGCTAGCCAATAACGATCTGAAAAAGTGGGCCGCGCCAAAATTTAAACTCGATAGTGCCCGCGAAAAAGGCTGAATCGCGCGCGCAGGCCACTCGGTCTAATTGGAGCTTCTCCGGCAGCGCGGCCCCTGATACCCCGGATCGTTTATCTTGGCTCAGCCCCTTTGGCCAGTCTCTTCCACCTTCTTTTTTCGCTATACCGCCGCCGCCGCCGCCGCCGCCGCCTTTATCCCGGGGCGAGGGAGCGCAAGGGCGCGGAAGGCTTACGTAAATCAAGTCGCTTTATAAAGCCGCAGCGCGGCGCAGCGAACTAATGAAGGCCTTTCTTTTAAAGTGGCAAAAGCTGCCGGATAAAATTGCCCAGCCCGCGCTCCTCGAATCTCGGAGACGGTGCGACACGCTGGTATAGCTTTCTTGCGAGCGAGCGCGTTTGAGGATTGATTAGCGAGACTGGACCCAGCCCCTTTTTAGCTGGATCATCCCCGAGATGATGCCTCGCGGCGGCGCACTTTGTGAGAAAGGCTTTTTGCGACGCCCTGCGCAGGCTACAATAACGGAGCTTTCATTCAGACTCTTATTTGCTTTAGAGGTTTATCAAGGTTTTTCATTTGACTCAAATGGAAGTTGATTAAATTTAAAGGATTTGCGCTGCTTTTCAGGCTCGCGAGATTATGAGCAGTTCATTCGAATAGTTAGGAAACGAGAGGTTTACAACGTATTTATCACTTCCACTCCCACTATAGTTGTAATCATGATTAGGCTTCGTAACGAGCTACAATCATCGTCAAAGATAAAACGGATAATAATTGCAGAAAATAATATTATCTTAGGAAATCTTTAGATACTTCTAGACCTGTAACTTCTTAGTAAAATTCTTCATTATTGTATTAATATAATCTGCAAATATGTTCATGTGAAACTCCTAATTATTACCTTGGGCTAATGAACAATTTTTATCTAAAATCTATGCTTGCCGTGACCTTACAAGTAATTTTATTTCTAAAATAATATTTTCGTGTATTATATTCATTTTTATCGTACTGTCAAAAGTCTCCTTTAAACGTATAATATAGATATATAGATATATATCTGAAACATTTAAACGGCTTTATTTTTTTTTTAAATTCTCAATCAACAGATCAATCAACCGTCTTTACGAGAATTCCACCTCGAATTGCATGCCCATTTCCTCGATAAACACCGTACCTGGTCCCCCTTCTTTCTCTCTCGTTCTCTCACAGTAAAAATCCATTTACGAATTGTGGTTATCCTAACGAACTTCGGCAAGCTTTGCTGACACGGTACCCTCCCCCCTCACTCTCTTTCTCTTTCTCTCTCTTTCTCTCTCGTCTCGTGTGTGTTTATCGGCCACAACTGCCTTCTTTATTCTTCATTGATTTCGCCCGTGTCGGGTAAAAAAGCACGCGCTGGACGCGAAGAAGTCGAACGCCGGGTGAACGAGAAGAAAGCGCCCGGCGACTGTAGCAGCGAAACTGCCGGAAAGTTCATGGCCTTTCGCACAGCTACACACACGCACACTGCCCACATACATGTGCACGTACATGTGTACGTCGGTATCGCGGTCCCGAGTAAACCTAATCGATCGAGCGCAGGTTTTTCCGTGAGCGCGTTTTATTTCACCGGCTAGATTCTTCGTTTATTCGGCGCTACGCTGGGGCTTTGTTCCTGTTGGCTCGCGCTTCATTGCTCGCTCGGCGAGCGGCCGGACTCTTTTTCCTGGGAAGGGACTTGTCGCCTGCACCTTAATTACTTTTTTCCAAATGGATATACCTAGTACGATGTGGTTGGATAGTAAAGGATTTGCAGCCTTGATGTTTTCGTCGTATATACGCGGTCTCGCATTAAAATGAGTAAATTATCAATATGATTTATACTTATCAGGATGCTTACAGGTAAATAATGGCATTTCGCATTTGTATCAAGTATTAATTATTAATAGAAGAATAAAGAATTGTTAAATACATATTTTATTTTTTTACAACTTAATTCTTCTTAAATACTCGGCTTTTCAATACCACCAATAAATAAAATATCGATTTCTCTATTGGTTCTAATAAGCCCGGATTGCCACCCACTTCTATATAGATTATTTTCTCCGCTACCCCGACAAAGCGCAAATTCTCCGACAGCCATACAAACTATAAATTCAATAATTCTGCGTTTAGTTCCAGCAGCATCCCACCTACACACACGCGTGCTCGGCCCTCAGAAAACCTAGCTCTAACCCGCCGCATAAAACACACGACCCAGCGTTCACGCAGGAACCGGAAGATCCGGCGCGCTTCGTAATTTCATCGTCCGGCATATACACAGTGGCTCGAGCATGCGCACGCGCCGTATTAACCGCAACGCGTGTAATTACCGAACGCGTGCGTATACAAAGCGAGTACCTGGCGTGACTCGTAAAACTCCCTAGGGGCGATGGGGGGAGGGGGGGGGGCGGTCTGTGGCCGTGCAGCCATGACAGATTTTACTATCGGTGAGGAGGGAAGGACGCGCGTTTTATCAATCGTAACTTTTGTTATTGCTCGCGCGCCGCAGGCACCCGTGCGTTATTAAAATAGTTGAGCGCGCCGCGATGGGATGTAATTACGAGCGATTTTTTCTGTTGGTTATATACTTTTTTCGCTTTAGGTCTGTCGGAGTGTGGTGACGGCGTTGGGGGATTGAGTTATGATTGTTTGATATGCTCTTTTGAAATGCGACAAGGATCTAGAAGGGTAAAAATGAAATGGTGACCGGTAATTGCCACCTGTTCGCGTTTGTCATTTTTTAGAAATTCCCTGCCTTTTGATTACTATTATTTTGAATTAAGTAAAATTCCTCTTTATATTTATCGCTTATTTGATTTACAGAATATATAGTAAAATAGAAGCGGTGTTGGCCATTTTTAGTATAAAAACTGCTTATAAATAGTAGCACCTAAATTTATTTCGATAATTAACGTTTACTTGTATTTATAAAAAATGTGTCATTACAGTGCGTCACTATTCGCTTTTCTCTATCGGAAAGTGAAATGCAGCTTGCATTGGGGACACTTTCACTATTTTGAACGATTAAATTGTCCATCCAGCTATCGTTACGTAGTAGTTCCGTTCCTAAGTAGAGTGATTAGGGGCGATAACACATTACTGAACTATAGCTTTATTCACAGTGCAAGCTGTAACTCTAGCTTGATCAAAATTGAGCAACAATATTGCATAGAGAAACTCCTTTATTTACAAAATATGATAATGCAAAATTTATTGAAATCTATCAGAGAAATAAGTTTTGGCATAGAAATATTAACTAAAAAGTTTTCTTATATTTTTAGCTCACAATATAAGTACAATAAATGATTCAATTATAATCAATTCAACTTTAACAGTATATCACTCCAGATAAAATTAACGTTTAAAAAGTTAGAACTCCAGAAACTGAATAAATAAAAGTTTCTAAATCATAATGAAATAAATTATATAAAGTCATTTAAATGAAATAGAGTATAGTTATTAAACTAATTAAGGGATTCTTTGATGACGTGTCTTATAACATCACTTTAATCAAGTTCTTATCATTTATTTATTTTATTTATTTATTTTTATTTATTTATCTAATCAAAGTACAAAATAATACATGCCGATTACATCATAATTTACAATCTTAGATTTTATCAATTTTTCACTACAATTTGATACTTTTAACTCATTTGACAATTCATTAAATAATTTTAGAGAATTATAATTTCATGATTTTTCAAAGCAATTGATTTATTAATTTTATATGTATTGGAAGATTTTTGTTTCTTGTAATACTACTTGATCCTGTAAATTTACTTTTTAGATCGTTAATTACACTTAAGTAGTATAGATTTAATTTTAAATTAGTCCTTGATTGATGAGATGATGGTAATGATTGACTCTAATAATTTTTTTTAGATTCTCTATAAAACGTATGGAACATTGTGTAGGGTATTAAGATTAATGTTTAAAATCGTTCATAAATATAAATTGAATCTTTTTCTGTAACTACTTGCGGACGAGTGAAAGTATAAATTTTGTTTTGTGGTCGCATTTCATTTTGAATAACAATAGGAACGTATTTAAAAGAATTCAAATTAACCAGTGACAGGAAATTCATGCTCACATACCATAACTTACTAGCGTGACACTTGGGCTCCCGGCACGCTCCCTTACCTCGGCCCCCTCCCCCTGCTCTCACTCTCTTTCTCTCCCGTACACAACATTTATTCGAAAATTCAATTTGTCTAGACTTAAATTTACGGGCTTTGTTAAAATATTTATTTTCTCATAACTCGGAATGGGAATTTTTCGCAAAGCATTTTATTCCATTTGAATTATTGCCAAAATTTTATTGCGCTCGCTGATGTTATTCTTGTCATTTTTTATTGATACAGATACTAAAAGATTTTATTTTTCCGAATGGTAAAGTCGTTGCCGAATTGATGAATATACTGATATTGAAAATTGTTGGGTACATGCCCAATAACGAATAAAATATGTGATTGCGCATTGTAAAAGAATTACAATGATTTTATAGGACAGTCTGAATAAATTTTTCAGAAATAATTTTTCTCATGAATTAACGCGAAAAAAAAGTATAAAATAAAACATGTAAAGAACTGAGCAAGTATATAAAGTATGAATACCGCAAGAGTGCATTAAGTTTCAATAACGAGCATAAAATATTTGCAAATCCGACAAGTGCAATAAAATTCAGTAGACCAACAATATAAACAACAGCGCTTACATAAAATTGGCCCCCCACAAAAAGGCACTTCCGCGCGAAGGGCTTTGCGTAGCCGAAAATTTAAATATGTAAATATTTTTACGCGCTCTGCACACAATACCCACCCACACACCCTTTCTCGACTCCACAAAAAATATACACCTGCCATAAAAGTCTCAACAGCCAGAACATATTCCTTCCCCTGCACGCTGCCCTCTTCCTCCCCTGCGAACCCTTTTCAGCCGCAGCAAATCCGTAACGTCATAATGAACCGCCCCTAAATAATTCCACGCGACAAAGAAACTTGGTGATCGTGAGACAACTTGATCCATCTCTCGCAGCCTAAAAAAATAAAATTCATCCCAACCGACTTATATAGTTGGTAGTTTTCATACAGTAGTACGAAAAAGGCGCGCTGTGCAGGGGAGATCGTGAAGAGAGAGAGAATTTCACCGCGCGCCGGTGTTTTGACAAAAAAGGAAGTACATTGTGGTGTGAATAATGGGCAGGTGAGCCGCGACGAGCGTGTACGGGGATGAGGAGGTGGCCCCAAGGGGACAGCCCATTGTGCACACGCGCACCTGACGTCACTTCCGCTCGCATTATTTCGCCGGGGCTGGCTCGTCGACCGCTCGGTTGTCGTGCCTGTGGCGCTCTACACATATATATATGCATATATACTACGTACTATATAGTGTTGCCGTGGTGATGGTCAAGCGGCAGTAGATGCACGGTAATCTTGGGGTGGAATTATCTCCTGCTTGGAATTATTTATTGTTTGGGTCGCTTTGCGAGTATCTAATTTTTGCTTATTAAGAGTTATCGTTATTTCCTTTTCAGAAATTTGAGGGCTTGAGCGTTTTCGAAGTAAAGCGTAGAATCAACTGTATTGGAGGTGACAATTTATACTGGGTATATCAGTAATAAGCTCTGACATTAATCTATGGAAAGCAATTTAGAATTCAGTCGAAGCGTTCGTAGTATTCAAACTTGGTAAAAAACGCACTTCAGAAACCAGTGTAGCATAGAAACTTTTATATTGTTGCCTACGTTTAGGAAGTATTTTCACTCCCTTCCTCAGGGCTACAAAAACAATTATTTATGTAATATATAGCAAAGTAATGAGACAGGAATAAAAATTTAATAGAACATTGTACAGTTACTTATTTTACTAGCTCGTTGTGGAGAAATTAATTTCTCAAGTTGACGATTTTAACATAAAACCGAATTGAATAGTCATACGTATTAGTTATTTACATTGGATTTCATATATTTAAAAAAAGTGATATCTAATTAAAAAACATACCATCTGAAAGTATAAATAATCCTTTTTGTCAACCGCTTTTGAAAAACGCATGTTACCAGTGGTTTGGATTAGTTTTCTTATTATATAGGATAACAATTTATTAAAATTATGAAGAGTCTGCATAGCCTATCGAAACTGTGGCAACACCACATTTTTTCTCAGCATCTAAGTGTAATGCGTCAAGACCTAACCTTTTCAGTTTGTTTTGATTCTTCCGGCCGGGGTCGGCTATACTCTTCACGCGCGCGCAGACTTACACCACAACAAACATCATTCTTCAAAGCGCGGCGTTGCGTCGTTTATTCACTTAACTCGTATAATATACTCTTTAATGATATTTTGTATGTTTTAAACACAATGTTAGTAACTCTAAAGATTCTCTTTATATTAAAGCTAAAATTATTACTATTATTATATCTTGCGCGAATTCGCTAATTTTACATCCCGTTTTTATATAATTATTTTCTTAACTATAAACTATAAACTATTATAACTAGTTGGGCCTATAATAAGAACAAATTCTACTACAGGCAAGCAGATTCCGTTTGAATGTAGATTCCATTTTTGTGAGTGTGTGGCACTCACATGTGCCACGACGACTAACGCTTGAAGGGTACAGTAAGCTGCGTGAAACGAGTCGGAAGCTAAGATAATAATTATCTTATGCTTTAACTAATTTTTTTAAATAATTCTATCTTTTTCTTAATAAAGATTCTTTTTAATATTTGACTCGCCAGTGTTCGAGTTAATCTTATGGTCCTGACAAAAACCCACTATACTTTACGAAACCTAAACCCATAACAGATGTTAATTACATGATCTTTACATAATTTTTAATAACAAATTTTAATCATCTTTCATAAATCTTTGATTTGCTATATTTTAATAAGAAACATAATTTAAAATTACGACTTACTAGGACCCGAATTACGGACTCGGATTCTTTGGGATATATTTGTAGATATCGAAAAATTAAGAAAGCCGTCATATTAAAGCCTAATTACGCTAAAAAAATCAATTTCGGACATTTTTAGCTTCATATTGAAATAAATATGGCAAAAAGCCTCTTCTAGAAAGGGTGACCAGAATAAAAAAAAATATTTTGTAAGAAGCTTTATTTTATCCGCGTTTTATCCTGACATCCACGGCAGCTTGTCTATTTTTCTAAAACAAATCCCCACGGTTAATTTTTCCACCTCCGCCGTATAACAATTCTTACACTCCGTACACAGGTATACACAACCCGAGGTAGCCGTTTGTAAATCTCTCTACGAGCCGCAGATGGCGTTTCCGCTGTTTTTATCCGCGCATCAGCACGGGCTAATAAAGTGCCCGCAGAACTCTGGAGGGCGGATGACACGCGCCGATAATCGGGCGCTCTTAATCTTCTCGTTACGCAGTATAGGGTGTATGAGAGTAAGTATATATAGCACACGTGTGAGGTGCGCTGGCGCCCCTTAATTGCGGCATTCAAGTTGACGTTATATTGCAATAATTGGAGTAAATAACTTAATGAGGGGAGCGTCGCCGCGTTGCGCCCTAGGTGCAAAACGATGGAGGCGAAATTTATTCGGGGATTTAACGAGGAAGCTGTCGCAGGGAGAGATTTGTTGAAGATGATGGAACGGATATAGTTATATGATATTGTAATTGCTCGTAGGCTTAGGCGAATTGCGTAGTCTGCGATGGATTGGTTCTGTGATGGAAAGAAAAGACAGAACTGCAGTATAAAGGTCAATGAACTGTTCGATTGGTATGGATATTATATTTAAATTTATAGATAATATAGCAGCGAATGAATATTATATAAAATATTCTTTCGACTGTAGTAAAGTGGTGTAGGCGATAGTAGATGGGAATAATATATTTGAGGATTCGAATAGGACGAAACCGATCGAATGCAATACAATAGTGATAGAAAAAATTTCAATCAGAAGTGAAGTAAAGTTTTATTTTCGGCCGTCAGTATAAGAATAAACCTCCACCCTTTTCGCTTTCAATACCGGGAAGAACCCATAACACTCAGGGCATCGCGAGAAGAGCTCTCAACTAAAATTTAAAATTTCACGGTAACGGGAAAGGGGAAACACAGAGAACATCGCAGATTTGAAATCCACTTTGCGCCGCGGGCTGGGAGTCCCCGCGTCGGTGCGTCGTGCTTTGCATAATCCCCGCGTATACGATGATTCCGTCGAGGTGAAAAAGCAGGCTAATGCCGTATAAGCGATGCCCCGTCACGTACGCGAATCAACGATACATAAAAGCTCCGGAAAACTGCGCGGAAGTGCGTCTTTAGGATAATCTCGAAGGGCCGTGTGTGTGCAATGTATGTATGTATATGGGTTTCTACAGTCGGGGAGAGATAATAGCGTAAGGGGGAGAGGGAGAAAGAGAGAAAGGAATCTAACGAATGGTGCGTTCGCGAGCCTCAGGCTAAAGGAATTACGCGCCTTAATAGGACGCCCCCGTGCGCGCGTTCCTTTCCCGCTGTCGCGAATGGGCTCTTTAAGGAGTCACTCGGCCATTATTGCGCGCCCTCGCTTAAATTACCAGGATTAAAAAAAGAATTGCGTTCCAGGTAATAAGGAGGAAGTTCGCGTGCACGAGGTATATAGTGTATTTTTGCCCAGGATCCTTTTATTTCAGGAGGAGAGAGAAAGAGAAACAATTACTGTGAAAACTACTCTGGTTGCTTCATTCTGCCGGCCGCCGCTCGCGGGATTTATGCAGTTTTGCCCTCGGGGAGATGGGCAAATGCGAGAGAATTGAGAAGAAACTCGGGAGGACGGTTTTTATGTATAGGACTTGAGGCGAGGGTTCTAAGAATCGGGATCTCGGTCGCACTCATCTTGTTGATGATAAACATTTGCTTGGAATCGTTTGGTTTATACTGAAAATTTCAAGAAGCCATGATGACAAAAAGTTATCGAAGAGTTCATACATTGCGCCAAAGTTTAATTAGAATTCTTTATTTCATCTTTGAATAATTCTTCAACTATTTTACATTTCCACTTTAAGCAGATTCCCTTGACGAACGATTCCTGAAAGTCGAAAAACATAATTACTGCTGGAACTCTACAAAGTTTAATTTGAAATTTTATTTCCAAAAGTTTTCCTAGTAAGACTATTAAAATTATTGACATTTTCTAGAAAAGCGTAACTGAATTAGAAACAACCGTCTATAACTTTAGAAGAATTGTTATCCTGGTGAAAAAACTGTATAAAACATTGACGAGAATGTAACGCTGACCTTGTTTTATATTTAGAATGATGAAATAAACCAATAAATATAATGAAATGAACTCGCTTAGAAAGTTTTATTTGTTAAATCGACGCTTAAAATCCTGTTTCTTCTACGAAAGCCCATATTCCTTTTCTCGAGCCAGCCCTAGCCCATTTCATCTCCACAACAACTTACTATACTCCTCGCGCAACCATCTCGCCTGCCCCTGCGCGTCGCCAGGTCATACCGGCTTATCCTCGTTAGCCTCGCGCTCGGACGCTCGCTATCTCGTCCAAAGGACCCCGGGAGAAAATTCCTCGGCGCTCCTAATCCGCCCTTTAAACTTTACGGCCGCGAGCGTAACGATGCCCCGTTTTATCTCGGCGCGCCTTCATTGTTTGTTTCACTCTCGCTGGAAAAAGGCAAATCGCAAAGAGAAAAAGCACGCCAGGCGCAGACGCCGAATGAGAGTGGCAATTAATGCTGCGGATGAAATTTTGAGGATAGATGTTGGTGGGAGAGATGGATTTCGTGGTTTCATCGCGCAGCTCGGGCGGATGATATAAGGAGGATGGAAGAATGGAAATGGATTTTTGTATAAAGATACGGATCTTTTGAAATATAAATTTTCAATCGCAAGTAAAATGTAAATTAATTATAAGAGCGTTTTTCATTTGGATGAACAATACAAAATCATTTTGGAG
>JAPYZP010004376.1:0-17076 GCA_030522985.1 Torymus sinensis
GAGAGAGAGAGAGAGAGAGAGAGAGAGAGAGAGAGAGAGAGAGAGAGAGAGAGAGAGAGAGAGAGAGACGCCCGGGCGTAGCGGATACGCTCCAAAGTGGAGAGAAAATCGATATCCATTTCTTGTCAAAGCTCGGGTGTGTATATCTACACGTCATCTCCGCTTCGTCACTATATATATCGCGGGGCTCTGTTGTTGTACGTGCGCGCGGGAGAAAAAAATTCTCATTTCGATATTTTTCATCGTCATTTTGTTTTCCGAGTAGGACCAAAGAAAGTGCGTATATGTGTGTCTGCCTGCACGTGTGAGAGAGAGGAAGAGTGTCGCCGTTACATAAAATCCCCTGTCTTTCGCCAAAAGGGCGATCAATCAGTCGAATTTGCTTGCGTCATTCTGCTTTATTTTTGCGCACTGCCGCGCGCGATATTATCGACGCTTTGTATAACATGAATTTTCGACGATAAATGCGCACGCGGGTGCCCTGCTGGATTAAATTGCGCTTGTAATATCGGATGAACATTAATCCGCATATATCTCATTTTTTAATTTTTCCGAATTAAATCTTTGTCCATCGTGCAGTGAAATTATTCTCGTTTCGTTTCATGTTAACAATCTCGATTTTTCAAAAAATGTTAAAGAAGAAAATTACATTTCATAATTTCGATAAATGTAAGAAGATTAAAACTGATTAAGTAAAAGGAAAGGCAAAAATAATTTTATAAGCTGCATATACAGCAGAACAATACGAGATACGGTCACGCGCTATACGCGACTGGAGCGGAGCCCTGCAGAGAGGGATTACTTTTTTGTAGGACGAACACGGGCTGAAATTGAACCTGAAATCTCGAGTCCGTTCGGCACGTTTTTGGCGCATAAAATCGATGTGCTGACCGTAGTTTTTACAGCCTCGGAGGTAGAAACTTTGGAAGTCAAGACCTTCGGTAAAGTGTGCCAAGATGAAAACGCCGGTGCAAATAAAACGGCCGAGGCTTTGTGTGAGAGAGAGAGAGAGAGAGAGAGAAAGGAAACTAGCTTTTTAAAACTTTAGAACCAAAGAAAGAGAGAGAGAGCGCACGGAAAAATATATAAGTTTACACGTAATTCCTGCAAAGAAAAGCTCCAATGTATTAAAGTTGATCATCATGAATTATATATAATATTGTGTAATGGTGCGATTTCAGAGTGTCGGCGAATTGTCACCTATATATACCTTACACAAGAAAGTTACAAAATATGAGGTGTAAGCATTTTGTACTAGTTGCCAAATTGCACAAGTTCTTAAATTCTATTAAGATTTTCTAATTAAAAGTTTAATCTACTGTATACTTCCATTAGCAGGGAATAATCTAACATAATTAAAAGCACTTGGAAAGTCGAGTCACGCAGTTTCTCTATCCTCCTAATTCCACGTTAACTCTTTTCCAGGCAATGCTTCCTCGGGGACCCATTAGAAATAAATACTTGATTCTACTTTATTTATAGTGTCTCGTCTCTGATGCTCACTATATAAATTGAATGTAATTAAGAATCACGCTTGAGGGTTAGACTAATTAAAATCTCAAACGAGAAAAAACAAATGTATCACTTCGTCAATCAGTTACTATATGATACGCGTGTCATATATATTTTTTCATTTTAATAATCAATTTTCACAAAAAGAGCACATTGTACATAAAAAAAAAGATCGAATAAACGACGCTATGAATTTAAAGGAAATATTATACGAGCTTGAAATATTGCGGATGCAGTCCATTCAATCTAAGCGGCTTAAGGAAAAAAAATAAAAGATAAGAAGATTTTTCCATTGATCAATATTCATCGGCGAATAAACGAACGGGCCAATAAGCATAATCCGCATCTCCCTAACGACGGGGGTAGGAGGGGCAACGCTCCCGCTCGAGCTGAATTATACAAGGCGCGCATCTCGCTCCCCCCGTTCGGCGGACCTCGGCGGCTGCTGCCCATAGCTTACGTACGGCGAATTTAAAGCGATACCCGTGAGGCGCTACACCCCGAGCAGCAGCAGCAGCAGCAGCAGCCCGTCGCCTGATGGGCCACAGTATATAGATCTCGCTAGATGTACCGTCATAATCGAAATTCCGACGCGCCCGCGGCAATCAACGGATGCGCGCGCCCCAATCGAAGGGCAATCGAGTGAGAGGAGGCCATCTCTCGTCCCGTCGCCAGTCTTATCGAATCCCCGAGACGTCTATCTCGCCGCCGCCCCCTCGGCGAAATTATACATCTCACGCGTAAAAGGAACCGAGGGGGGAGGAGGAGTATATCCTTCGATTCGCGCGGGAGCTTAGCGCAAAAGCCCGCGCTTGCGCAGTTTCATTTATGGCTTCCTCGGCGTTATTCGGCCCCGCGGTTTATAGATCTAATGTGTATGTGTGTGCTCGTTGATACACTTATAGAGTATTCGAAGAGACTCGAAGAGGCTATTATATATAAGATTCTTTTACAGCGTTTGAGCGCCCAAGTACCGGCGGGTTATTGTTGGGGGTTGGATTTTAATGGCAATTTTAAGGTTGTTTAACGATGGGATTTTATTTTATTTGGCTGGAGATAGAGCGTACAGAGATTCGAGTTTTGAGGGACCTGGGCTTAGAGTTTTATATGACCTCTTTTAGCTGATGTTTATCATAAGAAATATACCCTGCAATTATTTACAATTTATAATATATTAGAATAAACAAACTAATAACGCGAAGCAACCTGCAGTTTTTTTAAAATTAATCATCAAGATCGCGAATAAAAACGTTAAATTCACGATTTATCGTGCTGGCTTTTTTTAATTAATAGAATGGAATACGTGTTTAACATTTTACATGTAATAATTATACGAGGAATGAATAATTTCCTTCGAAATTTTATGTAATACATAATAATTTAAAATACGAATCTACCGAAAAACATAAATATTTATTAAATTGAATAACCATCAAGTTCAACGAAAATGCTTACTTTATCCTGATATTAATATTTTAGGCATTCATGTATTCATACATTCAGTTTTTCAAAAATATTTAATATAGAATTGGCTGAGGATCATTTCGAATGTAAAAGTATTCATTCCAATAAATGAAAATTTTTATCTTTGAATATACGTCGTACATATTATTTTATTTATCATTTCATACCTATGTACGGTATTTCTGCACAAAAGGCGACTGGAAATGTTTCGGAAATAAATAAATAATACATATAAAATGTATATCCTTTATAAAATTTATGTCATTGCAGCAGAGTTTGTTTATTTATAAAAATTATTAACAAAGATGTATTTACTTTGTAAATTCATCAACACGAAGCTCACAAAATAAAATGAGAATATTCTAAAGATATATAAGACTTGCTGTTATTTAATTTAATTTTGCAAAATTTAATATGCTTTGGCATATTGCAAAGAGGAAGGGAGAAATTGATCGTGCGGCTTCTGAAGGAACTACGAAATTTATTAAAACCGCTATTCTATAGTTCGATGCATCGTATATTTGAAATTAATGCACGATACCACAGGGAAATTTTATTAAAAATACTTCATTAAAATTCGAATATTTTGCGATATTAAACAATAATCTAAGAGAACAAAGAAAACGGAATGACTTCTTTCCCAATTTATTATCACTGAGATTTAATTTAATCATCAGTACGTATATAATGAAGAATTTATCAACAATTTGTAGAATTTGGAACGCTAAGCTATAATACGTTAATAATTCGAATGCCATTATTTTATCAGCAAAATTTCGAAACTTTACTTCCGTTGTATATTCGTTTTCAAAGACAAAATATGATACCGAAATACTTAATAGCATGAAATTTGAGACTTTTTCTTTGGCTGCGAATATAAAAAATTTTCATTTCAGCTCGATCCAGGATACACACTCGATTTGAGTTATTTGTCAAAAAACTATATCGTCGACAGTATGTCAGGTCCAAAAAATCGTTTGGAAAACGCTTGCGCTATCGCGTGTGCGTCTGGCCGAGGAAGAAAAGCACAGAGGAAATCTCGCTGAATGGGCGATGTCGTACGTCGACCCCCGGGTGTGCTATAGGCGGGACAGCGGGGACAGCGAGATTTCGCCGGAGGTCAAGAGTAAGTTATTTCCGGTGAAAAAGTCTCGGCTCGCGCTGCGAGCGATTGTGAAAGTCATAAAAGCTGTGCACCGCGAGCGCGCGGAAGTGAGAGATATAGTTATACGTATATGTGCATACCTATATGCACACGAGGCGGCGTGCTGGATATTTCTACCCTGAAAATGAGGGGGAGACCGGGGGGTAGAGCTAGCCATTAGGCGCACACGCGGCTCAAATATTAAACTGTAAATCACTCGGATTTTTGATATTAAAAGGAAATCTCGGGACGGATTTCCGCAGCGCGCGGCGCATAGCCGGCCCGGCTCTTTTCCAATTTGCGCTTGTTGCGCCAATTTATTGCGCTCTATACGCAAGCCCAGCCGTAGTACACTCGAGTAATGATGTATTGAAATGAAAGTAGCTGATTAACGCGCGTGCGCGCGCGCGCACCGGAATTGAATTCGTTTCGAGGAAAGGGTATTTCGTTATAGGGTAAAAGCGCATGCGCGCGGCCACCGGCGATAATGTGACTGGAGCTCGCGCGCTGAAATTGCGCTATTATGAAAGATAAACAGAAATTAATTATATCCGCGGAATAATAAATTATTCGACATTTGTTTGACTGCGACTGGGATGTTAGTACACTGCTGAGCTCCGATGTAAATGAAATGCTAATTTCATCAGAAGTTATAGGCGAAAAATGATGCTATGCGGGGAACAGAGAGGGCTGAGCGCGGGGAGTTGAAATACCGTTTTCGTTTACTTTGGAATTATATGGCGGATGAGGTGTACTGCCGGTAAGATAAATATTTTTCAACTTAATTAGTATACTTATGCTACCAATACTTAGCAAGCAAAACACTCTTGTTATATTTGCTCTTTTAGATAATTATCTTGATTGCAGTAGAACAATTTAAGAAGATGAGTTATTTTATTGGAATAATTTACGTTTTCACACTTTAAGATTCTCATTGAGGCAATACTAATTGAATTAGCAGTGTAGGTGCAATAAATGAGGGATCTTACTAAAAACATTTTTTGACAAATAAATAGGTGATACTAATAATAGCATCGAGATACGAGTTTAGTAATATCTCGAAATAGGATCGAATCAATTGAGTAGGTTTTATCGAGGTAAATGTTACTTTCAACCTAGTTAGTATTAGAGACGTAAATTATGTAATTTTTCATAATCTCTTGGCAATTTTATCGAGATTATCCTAAAATATCTTTACTTTGAGAGTTTAAAAAATTTCGAGACATCACGGTCGCAAAAATTCAAAATAAAAGATTCCCAAAGACTAATTCTGATCCAGCAACTCCCGTACCTTAACCTGATGGTAAATCCACACCGCCTCCAGAGCCAAACTCTTACTTTCGCAACATTATTGGAATTCCCTACACACGTGGCCCGATTTTGCGGAATAATCATGCGCGCCTTTGACTTCCTCCTTAATGGAAATATTAGACGGTGTTGGGTGTGCAACATCACGGACGGGAGCAGATTCGCTTACAATCTCAAGTGAGCGCAACCACGCGCGCATGTGCGCATCCTCGCTTGACTTTGAAGCTCAGTCAGAGCGAGAGAGTGAGAGAGATTGAGAGAGACGATGCGAAGTTCACGCATCGCGAGGGAGAGAGGGAGAAAGGAGTTCAAAGCCAGCAAGTACGAGCCTGATGTACTTATGTAAGTATATTGCGCGTGAGAGTATTATGCGCCTGATGAAATTCAGTTTGGCGCGGAGGTTCAGGGGAAGTTTGAGAAGGAATACTAGTCGGATCTTTGTGTTTTGTTGAGGAGTAAGAGAATCGCACGCACGCCTATGCACCTACAAAGCATTTTGTTTTCACGTTTATAGGATGATATCGTCATACAGAATAGTACATTACGCAACTATAGTGCGCAAAGCAGGTGATTCTCGCACGAGTCGAGTTTGACAAACAAGTTTTTTTCAAGTTTGCAAAATATGACAAAACCGTATTAAAATATACCAATACCTAAAAATAAATAAGTAACATGAAACGAATCACGAGTCGATATTGTCGCAGGAGCATATTGAGGGTGGTTACGTGCACGAGCGTACCGAGAGATATAAGATATTAGAAAAATGTATCTGTTCGTATTCGGAGTGATATTTTTTAAAGAAAGATTTATTTGATCATTTTTCCATTTATTGTTCCAACGCACGCGAGAAGCCTCTTATAAGCGAAATTGTAATAGTTTTTTTAGACTTAATATGTTAATGGACTTTCTCCTTGAAATTCAATGAATTTATAACTCTACTTACAATAGCAGCTACTAATAACTGAATAATGAATATGATTTCCAATGAAATTTCAGAAAACTTTATAATCCGTCCCTCTCTCCCCCATGAAAAGCCATAAGACCATTATCCGTTTCACAGTGAACAAAAGCACGACGGCTAATGAGAAAAAGCTCGCTGCGAAAAAGACAAGCAACTCTATTAAACATTCCAAGAGCCCGCGGCGACTTGCGTTTACAGTAAAGAAAGTATTGTGCGAAAGGGCATTAAAAATTACTTGGACGATAGCATAGAGAAAGGGGAGGGAGGAAGAGAGAGAGAGAGAGAGAGGGCAGAGCATCAAACTTCACAAATTGCCCGGACCACTTACAAAGGAGAGGTAGATTTGCATAATGAAAACATTTAGCCGAGCTAATGCCTGGTCGGTCTGCGGCACACTGTAACTAAGATTCCGACCGCAAAACCGCGCCAGCAGCCCGGGGAATACGGCTGGATGGGCCAGATTAGCGGCGCGAAGATTATTGCGAAAAGTGAAATGACGGGGAAGAATAAGCCGCGAAGAACGAACCGCCGTCGCTCGCGCCCTCGAGAGATAATGTTTCGTTCGTAATGCCCACGGATTACATTAGCGTATTGTTTGGCTTTCGGGAATCTCCAGCTGTTTAGTTTGCATAATGGCCGAATGCTGTTTGCCGACGTTGAATTTTGGACTTGCGCGCGCCGCGCGCGCTATTCTGTTATTCGCCACGTGTTTTATGGAGATACCCTCTTATGGTTATTATATTATGGTCTTTTATTTAGGTCGTTAAAGCTGATGGGCAAACATATTGTCAAAGTTAAAACAGAAAGTATTTAGTGCCTACTTTTAAATGAATCTTTCAAAATATTTACGATGGTTCTTGCTATTTCACCGTCGGATGTAAAGTGCAATAAAACTTAACCTAACTTGTATGTTTTGTTTTAATATTAGACTAGAAAAATTCTGATGGGTCTGATTTATTATATTATAACAAAATAAATTTGTGAAAAAAGTTTAGACAAATTTTTCAATGGTTAATAATTTTAATTATAATAGTAAACATTTATTTCGTTACATTCCAATGATGCAAATTTCAGACCTATAAATTCTGACGGTCAAATAGCAGCAGTCGTTTAACTATATTATATAGCTGTGAGATTAAATATTTTGTTGCTCGTTAAAGAGTAATAGAGACTTTACATTTTGCTCATGACTTCCGAGTAAATATTCTTTAACCGTAATGAAGTGAAATGAGTTATCATCACTTCGGGAGCAATAAAAAGCCCTCGCCGATATAACTGTCGTTAAACAAACCTGAAAATTATCACTTTAACTTTAATCACGATATGCACGCCTCTAATAAATCACCTCGTTCTCTCTCCCTCTCGTGAGAAAAAAAAAAAGATAAATAAAATCTGCATGAAAATTCTACAGCTACTTCTTCCCCTCCGTCCACCTGGGGAGCAATTTCTCAAGCAGCCTTCTCTTTCTTTATTTCTCTCTCATTCTTCTTGAATTACCCGGCCCGGTATCCTAGTCCCAGTCCGTCTCATAAATTCAAAAAGCGTGTATATATACACACCTACATAGAAAATCTAATCGCGAAGTCGATTAAACTTTACTGCCCTTCTTCTTCTTTGATACGGGCGCGCGTCGAAAGTTCCATTCTAACTGAAGGAGACACATCGCCGCATAATAGTTTCTTCTGTCAGCTCCTCCAAAGGTAAGATCCCCATTTTCAAAGTCCCAGTGCATGCGCAGCTTCGAATGATCGAACTTGTAGTCCGCCGCATGCACGAGTTTCTCCACCAAGTTTAGAGAAAGGCGATGGTCTTCAAAGTAAAGTGGAGAGAGAGATCCGAATAATCTCGGAATCAATGCCAGAGAATGAAACAACGACCGGGGTCGTTTTTGTACGCAAGAGAACAAGCCCTCGTCGGTACCGGTGTAGCTACTTCGCCGGGAACAAAGAGAGATGGAGGAAAAGAGGGATAGAGGGATATAGTGAGAGAGAACTCGAATTCTCTCAGCGCACGTATTTCACGTTATTCGAATTACGTGCGCTTGCGCGCTTGATGGGTATTCGTACTAGAATTGGCAAGAGGTGACTCTTTTCAAGTATTTCAATTAACAATCACTTTGTCAGTTCGGAGCGAATTGTAGCGATTCTTGTTTTAGGGGTATCGCTAAGCCATTACGTGTGGCGTTTCTAGTCTATAGGCTTTGTTAACAACGCAAAATGAATGTGTGAGCTTGAGAAGAAAATTTTATACCTTTCATGCTGCTTATATTAGCATTTAAATAGCAATGAATTCATTTTGAATTACATTCTTTATAAATTCTAACATATCAAATGAAATGCAATCGGTTGAGTGAATATAATAGCTTTATTACATTGTCAACGTATAGCTTGAATAAAAACAAGATAGTTATCGATTATCTGAAATTGAATACAATATTTATCCGTATAGCAATAAATTAATGCAACTTAATTTTAATACAGGCTACCCGCTTGGAACACAACTCACGTTTTGGATGTAGCATATTTTAGTAATCAAGAAATACGATACGGATGAGAATATCTTGATCTACAATACCATCAATTTTTTACGCTTTAGGAATTTTTTATGAAGAGACATAAAATCATCAAACAGACAGGATACTGTTACACGAACGATATTGTCTTTCAAACATGCAATCATATTAGGTTATAAATCTGAATATAACATTTACTTTTAAGTATTAACGTTTCAATATTTAAGCAGCTATAAAAATACTCATATAAGTTGTTATTATATTTGTAAACTATCAAATAATGTCTTATTTCAGTATTGTGTATCAGACATTGATAAAAGATTTATATATACAATGGTCCAGTTGAACAATTTTAAAGTTATAACTTGAACTAATAAACACTCTTTTTTATTCCTAGATTTTTCTGATAAACAATCAGGATTATCTACGTGCATTCCAATTTTCGGAATTTACTGAGCAGATGCTATGTCTAGAATTCTATTGAATATCAAAAACGTGGGAGAAGTAATTTTTCGGTCAGTTTGCGCATTCCGAACCGTGGGATACATTGCTTTGGCCATTTCTACGAGCAATTTTTCATCAGCAAAGAATAGGAAAAATTCCATGAAATTCTAGTGAACAAATTGCTTTGTAAAACGCAATGTACGGAAAAAATAACAAAAAGCTTTCTACTACCGGACACACATGAAGCTTATGGAGTTAAAGTGCGTTGCAAATTAGAAATTCTCATCATGTCAGTTTCCGTAAAGCGCGCGCGTGCGCAGCTAGGCACCGTCAGCACATCTATTTTTTTAATAGACAAAAAATAAATTAGTTACTGCCACGTAAATTTTGAAAAGCAATTTGAAGCGTAATTTACTCGTTTAAAATTTACGAGCAGGCGCCGAGCCGGCCGCGCGCATCCAATTTCTTCGGCATCAAGTATTAAATCACAGCGTGTATACGCACCCCGCAGGCGCGAATGCGCGCCATCCATCCGCCCTTCTCTTTCACACTTCTCAACTTTCTTATACGCCGAAGCTTGCAAGAGAATGAGAAAAAGCTCGGGGGAGGAAAGAGCTTAATACCGAGGAAAAGCTGCTGCCGCCGCCGCTGCCGACGTGCAAACGGAATAACATTGACAAATGACGCTATGCGGAACGCGCGCACGCGCGTGCGTGCAATCTGGATGAATACGTCAAAGTAATGGCGTGCTGTTGGTGGAATTCCGCCGAGCAGGTGTCTCGGGAGATTTTCTATCCATGTGTGCGCGAGCGCTTTCGTCGAGCTCGTCACCGGGAATTCCGATAATTCACTGGCAGGAAGAAATAGAACGACAGGAGGGCGTGTGTGAGAGAGAAAGAGAGAGAGAGAGAGAGAGAGAGAGAGAGAGAGAGAGAGAGAGAGAGAGAGAGAGAGAGAGAGAGAGAGAGAGAGAAGACGGCTCTCTTCTTCCGCCTAGAGAGGAGCCATAGGGACTGAGGCTGAGATTCGTCGAGAGAGACGCGCGTGAGCACACATACATACACTTGTGTGCACACGCCGATGGGAGGCTCAGATTGTTTGTATTTATGCGGAAGGCACGAGAAATCGCATCGACGGGAGACGAACGGCAGAGGAAGCGGAAAAGCAGGTGCGATTGATTGTATAATGTATGATGAGGTTTAAACATTTTATCTTTCAAGCAATGCAGTTATACATGCATCTATTCATACGAGAATAACATTTTTTTTTATTTTTTATTCTAGTTTTTGTACAGCTCGCTTATGATAAATTGCAAAAGTACCATCACACATCTATACAAGTTTCGGTGCCATGCATGCATTTTAATTTAA
Source organism: Torymus sinensis (assembly GCA_030522985.1). Classification (NCBI taxonomy): domain Eukaryota; kingdom Metazoa; phylum Arthropoda; class Insecta; order Hymenoptera; family Torymidae; genus Torymus; species Torymus sinensis. The sequence goes on from JAPYZP010004376.1 coordinate 10,716, forward strand.
AAACAAGTAGCGAAGCTGATTCTGGAAATAATCTGGATAGCATATTAACTGTGTTGAGAAGAGATTTTTAAATATTTTGAAATAATTATAAAATAAAAATAAAAATAAATAATACTGAATATAAATTCAATATATACTTATAAATATTTCATACTTTTATACTCCATTTAAATGGCGAAATATAAAACGAAATAAAACAAGGAATAATAGCTACTGACAGTTATTAATAGACTTATTTTTAATAACATTGCACAGAATTTGGGTTATTATAAACATAATACTTTACTTTACAAAGAAATTACTCAAATAAACATTGTAAGTTATTTTGAAAGAATATTGAAATGCTTTCATCATACATATTATATGTTTTACGTGCTGTCTGACCTGATTTTATAAAATAATCATTCTGTCTCCGGTGGCCCTTCTTACAAGAGCTCGAGATTGAGAAAATACGCTTTACTTATTCAATTATGAAAAGGAAGGGAATTGAATGTTTACTTTTTCTTTTATATTATTATGACAACAAAAAGAAAATGTTTCATTTCCAAATAAAAATGGGAATATAATAAATGGTTTTCTCTAAATAAAACTCAAAGAAATTTATTTTCTGCTAACGAACAGACTCCAAAAATAAATCAGATGACTAATGGCGTGTCTATATTAAAAACAACAGAAAGAAAAGTAGGTTATACAATTTATTTCCCAAAATAAAAAACAAACCCTACTGTCAGGACAGACAAGAGCCGAGAGAAAAAATTACACGTGCGGAGAGAAAAAGGAGAGAGAGGTGGGCGCGTCGCGCGCGAAGTCCCATCAGGACCATCGAAGCTCAAGAGCTGCGTGGGAGGACGGGGCGTCCGTATTGTTTGTATTTATGAAGTGTGCGTGAAAATCTCATCCAAGCTGCAGAAGTGAGCGCGAAGGAAGACGCAAAACTTGAGGTCGCGATTGCTTGCAAATGCGAGAGAGGAAAGTTTTTGCGCGCGTGCGCACTGCTACTCTGCTGAGTACATATAATTTCGCCGTCGAGACTCGTGAAAAGAAAGTTAAATTCAACAATCTCGTTAAGAGTTTATCCGGAGCTGGCGGCGCGGAACTGTAAAGTTAATATTTTTTTGTTATAAAAAGAGGGAGGAGATCTTGCGCCGTCTTTTACGATCCATCGCTTCGCGCAAATCACCTTTGGTACTAGGATTTCGAAACAGCCGATTTTAATTTGTCCTGAATAGCTTACGATTAAGGATGGTGTTTTTTCTTGTCCATCGGCGTTCGTTAAACTTTAGACTTGACTAGTTAAATAGGATATGACGTTCGGTAGTGCAAATTATGTTTGAATTCTACAAGTTCAAATACAAAATAAAAATCGCTGCCAATTCATTGGCACTTAACTTCCCCAAACTTGATGTTGTCTTTCATTGTTTGTCGATCTAATAATCCGTTGATTTGACGATTATTTTATTCCGTTGATATTAAATATATTAAATAATTTTGTAACGTTACAGTTTGTAATATGCTCAATGGTTGTATGTTACTGCCATTGATATCCCTGAATTATCTAAATTAAAGGAAAATATGTTGGCTTCGTGAACGGCAATCAAAAAGGATTGCTCGGATCGCATTTCCTCTCCGCTAATCATGAGATTCATAATCAGAGGGGCAGGGGACAAGGAAGTAAAGGGATTTCTTGGCGGACGGTAGGCTGCGGACATGGATCGTATACTTTTTCCTTCACGACTCGAGTGCGAAAAAGGGAACAGCAACATCCGCGTATCAAGCGTGCAAGAACGGAAAGAAACATGAAAACCCCGAGGAAAATCAATTAACTGGCTGAAAAACTCAGCCTCAATTCTACTCTTACTTTTTGTTAATAAAGTGCATTTAATTAAAGATGAAAATAGTTTATTTCGATGTGCCTTTCTTCTTCTGTGCACATATTGCTTTCTTCGAGAAGTAGCATTTACTATATATGTAATTATTTCTATATAACTAACTGAGCGAATTTATTTATATTAATATAACAATTATACAATGAAATTTCACCTGAGATTTTTTGGTTTGAAACATAATTTACATTAGAATTGAAATAAAGACAGTTAGCGAGGAAACAAATTTTGCGCAATATCTTAATGAGGCATGTTCGGTCACAATCCGGTTAGTAGGTCCTGAATTTGCGAGCATGCATACGCAAACATTCCTACAAATAGTTTCTAAAAATTGTTTACTTCGATTGTATAGGTCACAAACATCATTTCTGACATTTATTACAAAGCCTCCTCTAGGACGTAGCAAATGTAGAGAATATATACTAGAAAAAGGTAGAATTAACCACAACATATTGTTCCTTTTGCATTTATCAAATATAATTCCAGGGATTTTTGATTTGCAAGAAATTTCATACTGCATTGTGAGGCACGTAGGTATACCCAAGAAAATATGAATAGTTCCCATATGAATGGCAAATTTAACAATGCCGTTGGGTTTGAAAGGCCGAGCGCGCGCGCGCGTGGAACTTTTGAAACCGGAGGCAGGCACTTTAGCCGTTCGATCCTGGTCGTCGACTTGTTAGACGCTCGTATCATGGGGAATTTCACTCGCACCGCGTGCTCCGAAACTTCTAATGGCGTTTTTGATGTATTCCAAAACTTAGCCCGGTATTGTTCGGTTTATAGGCAAATTGAACGGAAGTCGGGGACCGTATATTCCGAATTCCAGAAAATAGTTCTAATAAATTGATGCTCAACAATGAAAATCCACATTTCTCATAAAAGTTATAAAAAATAATTTTTTTTTCTTTATTTATAAGTAAGAGTTTATGACTTTACCTTTACTTGTTTGTTTTTTTGTTTTTATTTTTGAAAATGCATACTTTCAATCGATCGATATAGCACATTTCTTCAATAGAAAATGAAAACGCATGAAATATTGATAAGCAATTGCAAAGCGAAACACGGCGACAAATCTCGCGACCTATTTTCAAAGAAGAGCCGAGTTTATAATTAGCGTGATAAAAACATCGAAGCGAAGCGTGCAATATTTTTAATTCACGGTTTCTGTATCAATCAGGCTCGGCTACCGAAGAAACCGCAAAAATGCCAATCACTCGACAAACATTTCAGTCCACGCGCATATATATACGCTTCAGAAGACTGGATTAATTAGATAATTAATTAATTGAAATGATTAATTAGCTCTTACTATGACAGGCCACGCGATCGATAATTGACTCGATAGGAAAAAATGAAGTACGGAGATAGGGGGAGGAGGAAGTGCCTTCCGGAGCTCCCAAGCTAATTACGTTCACGCGAGCGAAGCCAGAGCTGAAATTATTTGTATGGAAGATCACGTTTCGCCTTGTGTAGCGCGCGCTCGCTCGTGCTACACGGAGAGAGTCAGTGGTTTGTAAACAGATAAGTGCAGATCGGTTCGGGAAGGGAGTGGGAGTGAGACAGAGAGTAAGTGGCTTTGCCGCACATCCACGGCGTTGGCTTCCTGCTCGTGCTCATAGGCTCTGCTCTCTCTCTCTCTCTCTCTCTCTCTCCCTTGTAGGTTCGCGTATCGTCCCTGCGAAGGTGTGCGCGCCCGTTACGATCTCCTCGCCTGCATATTAATACGTCTTTCCTCTCAAATATCCAAGTGTGAATGGAGATGCGTGTATATAGTATCTTTTAATCATTTCATATCGGCAAAAGAAATAGCGAATGGTAATGTAACGGGATGCTCTGCGTGCTATCACAAGAAGTGTTGTTGTAAGTTTTATATGGTTGCGCAGGATTGTCGTCCGGAAGTGCAATTTAGTTTATTTCGTTTTTTTTTTCCTGAATAATCTTGTTTCGTTGAGAATGCGGCTATCGTAGATTTGTTCTAAAAGGGAAAATACCGTGCATTTAGGGGTAACCTTCCTTGGAACAACTCCAAAATAATCCGCTTTGGCTGACTGAAAGCCAAATTACGACTGGAGCTATATAGTGGCTGAGCTACTTTACGCCAGACCAAACAAATTTCTCTCTCTTTCTCGGAAATCTCGTACATTAATGCTCTTCGTTACATATATTGTTATACTGAGAGTAAAATTTAAATATTGTTGGTAACTATTTTTTAATTGTTCATTTTCCATTTGTTATTGCAGTTATTGAACTCTCATACGTATTGGGTATGATTAATTTTGTTTAAACTGTCAAATACTTGGATAGTCAGGCATTGTGAATTTTATCTTTGTAGAAATTTAAAAAGTTGTGCGTTTTGCTTTTTTTGAGATTAACATTAAATAACTTTTCCAAGCCAACGGCAACTCATATATGTGCTCATTTATCTTCTTTCCTGGTGGTTTCTAGAATATATATTTTTTCTTACTGGCTAAAATAAGCTGGAATATCAAAATTATGTGTATCTCGATTTTTATTAATATTCTACTCATTTATTTTTTCGTCAAGCTACCTCAAAATTTCGGACAGAGATTGTAACAATCATTATTTGTCACGTATTTCAATTTTATTCAAAAATATTGGTTTAGCCATGGATATTACTTAAATCTGTGAAAATCAAACGAAAGCTCACTTTTATCCTGCCTATTGATATTTGAATAACGTTGTTGGCAATTGTTACTTCATTCTAAGAAATTCAAATGAAAATTCCCTTTTCACTTTTATCCTGCATATTTGATATTTGAATAATTTTGTTAGCTATGGATATTACTTAATTCTGCGAAAATCAAACGAAAGCTCACTTTTATCCTGCCTATTGACATTTGAATAACGTTGTTGGCAATTGATTTCATTGTAATTGGGTCTTTACATAACAAATCTATTACATCCACCTTTTAGAATATTGAAAAAGAGTAGACACGTATTTTTTCTTTTTTCATATGGATGAATATTAACCGAGTTACAGACGTTTGAATTTTTCGGATTTTTTGTATAATAAATATACTGCGATGTTAATGACGTCACAGTAATGTATGAATGTGACGTCACGGTAAAAAAATTTAATGATCTTTAACACATTCAATGTACCACTAATCAAAAAAATAAAAAATACGTGTCTCTAAACGTAATAGTAAGCGGATGCTTAAAGAATGGCACTACCCAATACCTAGACGCCATATAAATATGGGTTAAAACGTTTAGGTATTGGGACTATCCCAATTCTCTCCATCGTCATTTACCTTACATTTACCGTACATTTACCTTATTTATGAATGTTTATAATGTACTTTTAGTATTTTTTTTTTATTTCATATATATACACTTGCTGTGTATATCAATTTTTGTTTCCTCTATAGAAATTACATTATTGGAAATCATCTAATTTAATAAGTAAATAAAATCAATATTCAAATATTTTCACCGATTTCGTGTAAATATTTCGTGTAATTTTTTATAAATATGTTCTCTACCAACGAATTATAATTTTAATAATTTTAACGTAAACGAAAAACTATTTCATTGATAAATATTATATTTCTATATTTATCTGTTTGTAAAAATGTGAAATACATCCTAATAATAATAATAATTTTTACAAATAATCCAATCAAAATTACGCAGAATATCGGTAATTGAATACTTACAAAAGATGCAAGCATTGATTTCACTCACCTGAAACAGAAAAGAAGTTTTAATTAATATACGATGCAAAATTATTTTGATGTAATTAAAATTAATATATATTTCGTACAATATATCAGTTTCATTCATACGTTCACGATTTTCAAGCGAAAAAACCTTGATTATAAACCAAGATTAATTTTGTTTTTCTACTATTAAAAGAAAAAATAAAACCAACTGGAAAATAATCAGCTTCGCTCTTGCTTATAAACGAACTCACAAGTGCTCGAATGCAAATAAATATAATTCGTGGTTCTTTATACACGTACACAACGAGCAACTCCGAAAATTGAAAACAAGCTAGCTTCGGGAACAAGAAAGCCCGCTGTCTCCTCCCACAGCTGATTAAATAAACTTTTCGTTCTCTCCCTCTCCCGCTCTCCCTATCTCTCGGCGAAGAACATTTCCTTCATAATTCAAAACCTCATCCCTGGACGCGCAGCGGAAGAAGAATCATATTAGGCGTGTACCTACCACTCCGGCAAGAATCCTCGAAAGAAAGAGCCCCGCTCCTATAGCCGCTACACGCCGCTCTTACGGGCGCAAACAAAAAATGGAAAAAAAGTAAAAGCACATCTCTTCCACTACCAGAAGAAAATTACTTTTCTCCTCGCGTAATCCCAGCGGATGCGTCCGCCGACCCGGTATTGAATATGCGAGCGAGCGCGCCGAATCCCCGAGCTTTGCCACCCCCCAGCTTTTGATCCCGAAATTTCGAATAGCCCAGCGTTCTCTCGCCCCCCCTCCCCCTCTTCACT
>JAPYZP010004377.1:0-21199 GCA_030522985.1 Torymus sinensis
GAGAGAGAGAGAGAGAGAGAGGTCTCGCTCTCGCAAGCGAGTCTGCTTGCCTCCTTTAGCGGAGTCTTGTCTTATGCACACACTGGCCAAGGACTAGTAATGTGTATAGGGTAGACAGGCTTAGAGTTTTCGGAGATCCGAGCTGCGCCATGGATACTCGTTCAGTGGCCTCGGCGCCTCCTCCTTCTCTTCTCCCGATCCCCACCTCTCTCTCTCTCTCTCTCTCTCTCTCTCTCTCTCTGCCCCTCTCGCTCTCTTGCTCAGGACAGGGATTTAATTAAAATTCTACGTTCCATAAAAGTGACGAGGGGCCAGCTGGTTTTTGTATGAAAAATCAGCGTACGCAGGCACATATACGCGTCGCGCGTCGCGTTACAAGCCTTTACGAGCTTCCTTTTTAGCGTGCTCGATTTTTCTTAGCGCGCTGGCTCGAGGATGAATTCGGCGTTAAAGGGCTATTATAAGGAGCCAGCTACTCGGGCGACGTGAGGATTTATGCTTGGTTGCGCCAATGCATCCTCGGTGGAGGTGCTGCTATGTCACGTCTGAGATGAGCAGAGAATATTCAACCAAATCGTTCTTGAAACCAGGCTTACTTCGAACTGAATTCACTACGCTCTATTGTAGTATTCCTCAAATCAACATTTCCCGCATAACAAAACTTATCAAATTTACATCATTACCGTTAAGTAAATGAATATAATGAAATAAATTTTGAAAACAATTAAAGCGATCCCGCGCTGGAAAGAGTTATTACGTGTCTATATGATTTTTCCATGCTAATTATACCTAAACTAATCGAATACATTGAAATTCATTATGGATATGGGATGTGGGTTTTGGAGCGGCTTTAACAGAGTGTAAATAAGCTGATTAATGATGAATTTCTCACATACCACTCGATAACTATTCTGAAAAATAAACTAGTTTTCTTCAGTAATGTCTTGCTTGGTATTTAAATGACGTTATTTTTAGCTAAAAATTGAAAGAAGTACATTTTGCATAATCACCGATACTCCCAATTAATCCGAGAGCTTGTAAGCAGTGCGTGTATATAATATCTGGAATCCCAAGTACTGCCGAGGATTGCCGGGCAGCTGGTATAAAAGTAAAGGCGTTAGTTCAACACCGAGCACCGTCCCTTCCCCTCTCTACCTAGCTATTTGACAAATATCTCAGAGGCTAATTCGACGTTGTTATCTCGCCTCGGAGATAACGGCACCGGTGAAGCAATAATTTTCAGAGATTCTTCCTATATCTATTAGCCGCGCCTATCATTCGCTCGCGAGAGGAATGTGTCAATTTGACAAAAATCCTCTAGACTAGGGTGGAACAAATCAACTGCAATCAACGAAAATATCAACATTTTTCACTGGCCATCGTAGTTTCGACATAAGCGTCGAAAGTCTTCTTTTATCATAAACTACCAATTTCGTAAAGGCGAGGAAAGTTGACGAAATGTCCGAAAGTATCTACGGTACCAAGTTTATAAGAAGCTCGGTGCCCTTTACTTTTTCAAGGCTTCTGGAATACGTGCAGCTTACGGATTTGGGACTATCCCGTGGGCAGAGAGTAACCAAACGAATGCCGGCTGGATTCCGCAGGGATCTCGCAATAGCTTTTTCGGCTAGTCAATCCCGAGTCGCCGTCTTTTCATGTAGCCTTATAGCTGCTGGTGTTTGCTCGACTGCTTAGGCGTCGCGGCCTAAGCAGTCGCTACTTTCAGTCACTCGCTCGCGCTCGCTGTTTGGGATAAAAATTAGCTGAAATTAACACTTAACAAATTAAACAAATGGCGCTGGTGCAGTGCGCAGGTACGCCGAACAGAGCCTCGCGCACTCGCACATATTGCGTCAATAAATATTTTAGCTTCTAAAAGGATCCGCTGTATGTCCGCCTATATAGGCACGGACGCTGCGGTCTTTATCTCTCGCGGCAGAGGCTCGCGAGCGTTCGTGCATTTTCTTTTGCGCTACACGCGCGGCATATTTTTCTTGTTCCCTGCACACACGCGCGTAGGATGTGCTCGCGTGGTAGTCGTCAACGCGTGGATTTACGTTCTTGACAGCTAGGCAGAGAGCGAGAGAGAGAGAGAGCGAGAGAGAGAGAGAGAGAGAGAGAGAGAGAGAGAGAGAGCGAGAGAGAGAGAGAGAGAGGAGGAAGAACGTGTTTCTCAGGGTCAGCACGTGCGCGAGAGACGTGCACAGGTCCCCATAAAATTTCTGCTTGCGTACTACGCAACCAAACGCGCTATAGTGTTGTTGTAAGTGACTAAACGTTGTATATATGAATATGCCGCAAACGAAATACATTTGGATTCCAATGCCTCTAGTTTACTCGTTCTATTTTAAAAAGTTAAACGCTCGTTGCCAAATTTTTAGTTCAATGAAATCTGGATAGAAGAAATTTAATATTTTATTCAGCTTACTATCTATAGGGAAGAGTGGGGCACGTTGCGCAGGTGGGTCAGTCGTCATAGACACGAAGTAGAGTCACGAAGATTTTTTATTTTTATATATCCAGAGTAAAATTTCTAAATTTTCTTTAAAGTCTATTTATTCTATAAAGCTAAAATAGAAACAAATAATTAATAGTCGATATTATACTTTTTAAACGTCTGGTAATTGTTTTACATAATTTAATAATTTTTAATAAAAATGAGTCGGGGCATGTTGACACTTTCATCATTATTAAAGATTGTCCTGTAAGAAATTCTTGAGAAGCTTTTGATAAAAACGTAAAAAGTTCAGGAACACGTAGTTAATGTGTTAAATACGTAATATAACGTACATTACGTTTACAAAGTACTGCTGTATGGTTTATAGAGTTGTTTCGGTATTTTCATTTAATAACTACCTTGTGTCCGCTTTCCCCGCAGTTGGGACACGTTGACACTTAATTTACGAAGTAAAATAAACATTTATAACAATTAAAGAAAGCGTTGTAGGCGTTCCGTATAAGTCACTGTACATTTTCCATAATAAGAACTTTTGAATACATTAGATATAGTAAAAAGTGCTAATTTCAATAAGAAATCTAAAAATTGTATCGACTTGCCCCGCTCTCCCCAACTAATTAAGATATTTTCATAAATTTGTCAATCATACGACGAGATTAATTTATAATGTACGAGGAAATAATGTGCACTTTCAGCACTAAAATTTTAGTACACTTACATGACATTTTATTATCTTCGCAATCTATAAAATGCGATATTATCGATGATACTTCAAAGCTGTTCGCTTTTTTTTTTAATTAATAATTAAGAAATTATTTCAAAGTGTCTGTTTTATGCTGCATAAAGAATACTGGAATTGCAGGTAAACGTTGAAACTCCGGGTTACAGGTTGCAGTAATTGACTAGATAAACCGCAAGCTCTTAAAGCCGTTTTAATGATACGTAATTTAAGACTTTTACTAGTCGCTAGAATGTTCTCTTATATAAATAGATTTATATTTATTACTTTAATTAGAGAGCTCTGGCTGTTAGAAATTGAAGGTTTGGCAAAAAATTCGTGTCATTAGTTGCTCATTAATACGTCGGGAAAACAGCGTATCTGGGAACATTCGATTTTCGTTCCAAATTCAGATAGGGGAGACCCGGGCAAAACGGCACAGCTAAGAATAAATGTTAATATAGAATAAAAGAAAATATTTTAAAATAATATACATATTGTTCAAGGATTTATAATAAAAAAAAAGAATATAAAACTATACTAAACAAAAATGGGATTTCCAAAATTCTGCATAACGAGAAAAACGAAGGTAGTTTCTGTCGGCTCGAAAAATCAGCCGAGCAAGATGAAACACCCCTTTCATTCTTCTGAAGTAATACAAATAACGTACGCAGATCCCCGCGTAAAAAAAATTACGTTTATATAAAGTTTGTATGAAGTTGATGTTTGACGTAACTTCATCTAAACGTGTCCAACAGGACATTCCCAAACTTTAGTTTTTTGTAATCTATGTTTGCCAGAAGTTCAGCAAAAGTTTTCCAAAGTATTACCATGCTTCGTATGAAATAGAAAAGTTTAGCTAAAGTAAAGCCTTTACAAGTAACTCTTGGCGATTCAACTGCCACGATCAGCTTTCCTCGTATTTGCAAAACGTGCCGTTTTACCCGGGACTAATAATTTTTTCAATTTCTTAGGAATAATTATGTAATAAATTTTAATACATATTACAGTAAAATTTACTACACAGTAAAGTAATTTTTTCACTATTTCTGGTTTGTGACCAGATTACTGTACTTTTTAGTAAAATTTCCCATACTTTTAGTAATTTTTACTGGACTGTTTCTCTCCGTCCGTGTGGTGTATAAAAAATAATAGCATTAAAGGAAAATAACTATCATCTGGTGTTGCGGGTCACGCTAATTTAGTTGGGAGCAGTAGTGGGACGCCCGTTCAGATGCAATAGTGGGACTATACTTATCAACGTGTTTCTGACTCTCCCACTACTGTGATTTTTCCATCAAGGGCTATCTAAAGTGGGACAAAGGTTTTGCTATACGCATTCTCAAAATTAGCCTCGAAAAATGTGTACCATGTTATGCACTATTTACGGAGTGAATCAACAAAATAACGACATGACTACATAGTTAAGATCATAAATAATGCTAATAAATTAATGCCGTTATCGTCGTAATTCACTATTAATTGCTTATTGTAGATTTTTTACTGCTGTCCCACTACTGGTCCCAAAATTGACTTTGTCCCAGTACTGCTGCCTTTACCTTAGTAAAAATGTTCATTTCTATCAATTTTCACTATATTGTTTTAGTGTCATTTATTATAATATCCAAGAAAATTAGGTGTTTCGTCTGGCCCGGGTCTCACCTATGCTTATTGTTAACTAGTTCTGGAACATTGTTTCGTAAAAGTATATATATATATTTATATATATATATATCGCGAGTAAAATTTTCGTCGTTTTTAATGTGTCTTTGGAGTTTTCTAAATTTTCTTTCAACTTGGAATCACCTTCGGGAGTATTTATTCACCGAAAATCTGCGTCTCCGCCGGGGCACATGCGAGACTCTGCTAGTGCTAAGCTGCAAATAAACGTCTGTAGAGGAACGTCTCCAGGATTGCGGAGCCGACAGGCAAAGTCAATTTCAGAAAACTAGGAAGTCCAGTTGTGCTCACGTGTCCGTCTTTACACTAAGTGCACGAGGAGCGAGCTAGCGAGTCAGCGCAAATGTGCGCAAGTCTTTATGGGAGACCGGTTGACATGACTCGACCTCTAAAAATAGCTGCCTAGAGAACGTATGTAATACGCGCTGCGCGCCGGCACAGCCGTGAAACACAAGAAAAAATATCTATAGCATTGTGTTAATTGCTATTACTTACATTTACACGCACTCCTTTCATCTTGCGCGCCTTTGAATCGGCGTTTCCTTTCGCTTGCGAGCTACAAATTTGCAGCCGTTTTCACGGCTTGAAGTAACGGCTTTTCATATCAATCCGCACCTACATGGCGAATAAATTACTTATATTAATTATTGTCCAAGGTTCTTTTAAAATAACCTTTCTCGTGGAAGCACACGCCCGTGCATTACAGATCAAAAAGGTGAATGTCTGTATAAGAGGCGCGCATCGCATGATATTCGGCCACTGTTTATCTTTGTGCTGTCTGCGTCTTTTTTATGAAGAGAGGGAGGGGGGGGGGCGGACTTTTAAGTCAGCCGCAGCCTTTTATTCTTGTCTCCTGGAGATATTCTTTATTGCGACGGAGGTTGCTGCCGCAGCCTTCTCTTTATCTGCGGCTGCGAGAGCGTTATGCGGATACAGAGAAGCGCGGCTGTCTCTCTGTCTCTCTCCCTCTCTCTCTCTCTCTCTCTCCGCAAGAAGAGGTACAAAGTACAAGAAGCAAAGGGTTACAAGCGAGCCCCGTGTTCGGGGCCTTACTTATTGGACAGTTTACACAGGCCGCGTATCCGTGTAAGGACCCGCTGCCTCGACCGGCCGCTCGTAACTCCCGCACACCTATATATTTGCTCCTCTGCACGTACGTGCGTGATGGCTCACGATAATTTTGGGAGAAACACCTGCAGCGATAATAATTTCGTTTTGTGTATTTTCGATTGTAGCCAGCTCTTTCTCTTTTCCTTTCCCTTTCTCTTTCTCTCCCCCTCTCCGGTTTGTTACGTTCTCTACCCGCAGACCTTTATTTTCCATTTTCTGCGCTCATCCTCTTCCTTTTCTTGCCTGAATTGTGTGCCTCTTTCTCCCTTGCTGTAGCCGTCTTTCTTTCACAGGCACGAGCAGCCGCGCGTATTATTTAATGCCTTTTTCGAACGTGGGAGTTGAATGATGTCGCCTTTTTCAGACCCTTCAAATAGTCCGAGAAACTGCCTCCTCTTGACTAATTAAAGAAAGAATTATTAACAAGGAAGTCTTACCGAAACATTGCAAACAATGAATTTCAGTAAAATCAAAAGCTCACTCGACGATCTTTTATAAAATAATTATTATTATTATCTTTCATCATTTAGTAAATTCATTATTTAACGGTTCATCAATTATTTACAAATATTTCGAAACGGACGGGAGATCATGATTCCTAAAAGTTCTTCAACAAATTGATGCGCGCAGTTGTTCTTTTGGAGTATAATAATATTGGCACGTGCAATAAGCGTGCCTGTCTATAATAATTTGGAGAAACAAATCTACCAGAACGATAAATACGTCCGGCCGTTATTTTTATATTGAATTATTTAATGGAAATTTTTATTTAAACGCCTCTCAGCCTTCTGTTTGACAAATATGATTGATGTGTCGTTTTCGTAGGAGATACATTAACGCATAGACGCGCTCCTCGGCGTTGTATATACCGGCTCGCGCGAAAATCGGCATCAATTCTCGGCTCGTCTGGTTCTCACATGCAGCCCGCGAGCAGAGTCAAGCGCCCATACGCGTCCGTTAAGTTTATTTCGCTCGTGAATTTATACGCGCTGCGGCTGTATTGTGTCGTTAAGGTATACGGCCGTGGGGATCTGCCACATGCGCACGCGAGCGAGCCTCTGATTTTGACATAAAAATATTCGGGGAGTGATTGGGCACTTTGGAAAGCTTAGATGCGATAGATTATACGCTAGGACTGCAGCCGGCCAACAATGTTATTTTAACAGACAAGCAACAAGTCTATCCATAAAGATTGATAGTCTGAATATGCGCGTATAACGACGTTTATTTCCGGCAACATTTCTGGAAGAAAATATTGTTTTCTCAATTAATCCTTCCTTTTCCCAATGTAATATAGGATCGATTTCAGTCACAATTTCTGATGCGTTATTGAACGTCCGAAAGTCTTTCCCCTCAATCTCCACGTATAACATCTCTATACAGCATTCCCAATGTCCTGGTGAGACTGTTTTCCATACTTATGCTTAATAAAATCAATGATACGCTCAGAGAGCCTCAAACTAATGATGTAAGTAAGCCTCGGGAACGTCGTGGGCAGTCCATAAGTGAAAAATAATGAAGCAAAGGCGGAGTTGAGTAGAGAAGTGAAGCGATCCCTGGAAATCTGAAAGGCATCATCGACTGCGTGCCACGCCAGCCTCGGAATCATTATCATTCGATTGTATGTCGATTGTCTGTCGATTTGAATCGCAGTCATCCCCGCGGTGAGTGAGTACGTCAGGCACGCTTGAGGTCGATCGAGGGCTTCGGCCAAGTTTCTTGTGGCCACAAAAGGATCGGACGCAGTAAGATGATTATCAGCTATATAGGAAATTGAAAGGGTGTCTAAGGAGGTGTCTAGTGGGCTCTCTCTCCCCTCTCTCTCTCTCTCTCTCTCGCCCTCGCCTCTCTCGCCCTCTCCCTCTCCGAGGGGGCGGTTTGGCGCCACGGGATGGCTCGCTCTCCCTCCCTTGCCTTGGGATGCACCCGGGCTCCCGAGATGGTGCTGGCGGATAGCGGCCCGCCGCGGATAATGGCTTCCTCGCGCTCGCCCCTATAAGGAGCGGGAAGCTCCACTAGACAATAGGTCGCTTGCCTCAGCTCCCAAGCTTTGCCCGCGGCCTCCGCATCCCGATAAAATGAGAAGAGCCACCGAGATCCTCGCAGTTGTCTTTCACGTGTCTGCTCTGCAGGCTGGGCTCCCATCGCCCTGAGACGTCCCTCGTGTCCCCAGCATCTTTGGTAGCTACTGGATTATTAGAAGAATAGCTTGCCGATACCGTGCGCGGCTTGTGTGCCCAGAGGAGAGGGTGGCGGATAAAAGTCGCCAGATAGCCACGCCGATCCTCATCACTCGACTGCTTATAAAGAGCTCTCTATACCATTCTCTCATTCCCGATTGTGCGCATTTGACAAAGCTAATGATTATCCGGCTGTATTCTATTCGAATGCCGTTGGTGCGTACTAAGAAGCCTCGGGTACGACACTTACTAACTCCTCGAAATCGAATCGAGCAGCAAAACAAATCAAGGTTCAGATTTTACTCGTCTTCATGAATAGGTCGATTTTATAAGGTTATTGAAAAACCGAATAATAAATCTCCCGATACTCAATGGAATCTGGGCGCTGTTGAGTGGGAGTATAACGTGGGCAAAAGTGCTGTAGAGCCGCTGCTGCTTCCAGCTCGCCTCATCCAATCCCCCTTCTTCTCTCTGCCGGGCAGTCAGGTGCAGGCTCTCTTGATCGCTATCTGCCAAATCATTATCAATCACTGCACAGCGGAGCTCGAGACGCTGGATGCTACCGGACGACCGGGGTCAACTTTTCTGCTCCCGCAGCAGACCCATAGCGTCTTGCTGTTGACGGACTGTAGCAGCTTTCTGAGCGCTCGCAAACGCTATAAAGTAAATTATCAATGCGCGCAATTATATATGCGAGGTCATTTTAACGCGATACGATCGACCGATTTTCTTTCATTGCGTTTCAGCACTTTTGACTTTAAATGAAATAGATCTCGTGACAGCTTTTTTCTCGACGATACTAGCTGCCTTGTGGGAACCTCATAACAATAATCATATAACATGTTATTTATAAATTGCATGCGCGAAGAGGACGCAGAACAATAATAAGTCAGGTATCAGGTCGCGATTTTTATCAAGCTGTAGGTGTTTGGAACAAGATGATAGGATATTATTTCAATATCTCTCAATAATTCGAATAAGAAAAGAAATATATACCAGCCTGAAATTGAAAGAAACAAAAAAGTAAATTTTCTGGAGATAAGGATAAAATAAAGTATCTATATGTAATTGCAAGCGCCACACTCTTGTCAATATTTTATGCGTCAAGTGGTCGTTGAGCCCTCGGCCGAGTCAATTTAAAGCAAATATTAATGCAAAAGAAGAAGAGAAGAAGGCTAATATTATGGAATCGATGCACCGGTTCGAAAGAATTTACAGCGGAGTTTCGAAGCTTGTGCGTAGTTTCGAGAGAGCAAGAGAAAGAGCGAGATTGGGAGAGAAAAAAAATCCCAAAAAGACGGAGGTTACCTACTTTGGCGCTGAATCGCCGCGAGAGAGAAAGAGTGGGAGGGCTCGAAAACCTGATATTCAGTCGGTCATCATAAGAGAGCGAGAGAGAAAGAGAGAGAGAGAGAGAGAGAGAGAGAGAGAGAGAGAGCTCAGCGGGGAAAAGGACAGAGAAGGCGCGGAACGAAGCTATCGACTCCGGGGAAAAGGACGATGGGAATGGGATTCCACGGTGTCAGGACGCTCGTAAAGTTGCAAATTTAACTTCCCGTTTTGCTGGCAATATCGCACTTGTGCGCTTATAAGCCTCCCGACCCTGAACGTCGCTAGCAGCATAAGCATCGCACGGGAAGACGCGCCTACTCTCATATATTTTTTCCCCGATAGCACCAAGAGAAAACAGCTCACCTTCACCTCTATATTATACGCGTGCAGTCGGCTGGCTCTCCGTCGTCTGTATAAATATATAAATGCAAGTCAATTATGTTAATTTACGAGGCGACTTTGACTTGGGATCAGAAAGTCATAATCTCGCTAGAAAAACGGAGGAGAGGAGGAAAATCAATCAAGCCCTCTCTGACACTCTCGACTGGTCTTCGTTTCTCGTCTCGATAGCATCCAGTTCTTAGTGCCCGCTCGGATACATGAGCCTCCCGATGCTTTTAGTGCGGCATGCCGCGATCGGCAGGATAAATAAAGCGGCACACGCGTAAATTATATACTATTTTCCTCGCCAGTAATGAATTTTTTAATCAACCAGGTCAATTTAACAGTCCTTGAAAATTTCATTTCCCGCTATCCGCACATATATCGATAAATTCTGTCGTTTATTCATAATTCTTATTGCATCTACTGTATGTAAAACGTTAAGTACAACGGCAGAAATGAATTAAGATTACCTGATGCACAAAATGACCTATTCATTATTTATATTATTTTGAAGGGTGAAATAAAAATTTATTTGAATTTAATGACAAAATCATTTTATTCTAGCGTTATAATAATTTAGTCAATTTTACTGATATATTGATGCCCATATGTTTACTTGGGCGTTGAGTTCGAATTCTGAAAATCTCTTCTCGTTAAACTAAAGTTTTTTGTCGATAAATACAAAACTAATAGTCGTTCAGTTTAATAAATATTTGGAATAAGGAGAGTATTTAGATAGATAATAAATCATGTAAAGGTTAAAAAAAGAATCACGGGTTTCTCACACAATTCACATAATAGCGGGTAAACTGAGCTCCACCCATTATCCCGAGTCCATACTAATCATCGAAAGAGGGAGAAAATATAAATATCTTAGTCTCTATCGGGGTAATGACGTAGGTTCCCCTCTGTTTTACACGTATATACCCAAGGGGCACGAGTCCGCGCAGTGTCGACGAGTCTCCGAGGCGCCAGCGCATTTTTGTTACGTTTCCATCTAATTTATTGTTTTACCATCTCATCATCTCTTCTCCCCTTTTCTCTCTCTTTCGACAGCGGCCAGCCCTGCTCCGGGTTTCTTCGTACGTCTGCTGGTCTCTCTCATCTCTCGGCCGCTAGCTCACGCTCGGTATAGGGCATTCGGTTACCAAAGTGGACATAAATTAATCCCGTCAAATGTCCCCATTCGTTACCCTCTCTCTCTCTGCCACAGCTGAGTCTCTGACTTGGAGTGAATGAGACGGAGCTATGAGTGAAAGAGAGAGAGAGAGAGAGAGAGAGAGAGAGAGAGAGAGAGAGAGAGAGAGAGAGAAGGCTAAGCAAGGTTAACCTCAAGTTATAGGTATGAGGGCTTGCGTAAGGCCGTCCGGCTCGCTCCGCCGTGCGATACTTATGGCAAGTGAGCTCTCGGACGCCCTATCTGCCTTCGCTGCGGCGCTCGCGCACAAAGGTGCACCTGAAATCTACGATGAGCCAAGTGGGTCAAATTCCCCGGGCCTCTTTCAATTGGGCCGCAGCCATACATCGCGCGGCGCGACGACGACGACGAACTTTCCTTGAGAGCGCGCCGATGGGCGAGCCCAGGCTCGCGGCTAATCGATACGCACGCTGCACCGCACGTAGCTCTAGTTCAGATCAACTTTTCTAATAGAACTTACGCTAACTGTATATGGCTTTTCGTCTCTCCCCCAGACGCCGTCTCCGATCTTTATGGAAAGGGTGCAGCCCACCGATAAATTCAGAATGTCAAACCAGTGTTCCTTCCTTCTCTCCTTTACTACCACCTTGTTTGCGCAAAAATTACCATGGATAACATTGATTCAGGCGTCACGGCTTGAGTAAAATATGGAAAACTTACATAGCATAATTCAAAGTTACGCTACGATTGCTAGAACTTTTCCTTCTGAATGCTTGCTGGTCCTTGAGAATAAAAGGTGTGAATTGCAGTTGAAAAATAATTCTGTGCCGACGTTTTGCTTATCAGTGATTATCTTTCGATGTACTATCTTGCTATAAATATTTAGATCGTCTGCCATGATCTAGGCATTATAGGTCCTTTTCTAACTCTTATACCTACCCAAGATTAGTATCCACGATTGAGGAATGAGTACTTACGTGAAAAAATTACGTTTGCAACAAGTTTGGAAAAAGTCATTATGTTTGATTGAACGTTTTTGAAAGCTTGGCTAACCTTTCACAACATTTTCATGAACAAACTTTTCAAATCTATAGAATATTGAAGATATTAAGCTTAAATATATAGCATATTTTCTTGTTATTTAAATTGATGGTTGAGAGTACGAGAAGGAAGAAATATTTCGTTTACTTTAACAGTCTAATAGAATCGATTCAATTCTCCGAAAATTCTATATCTATCAACGCAAATACAAAGATATGAAATCATATACATTCACACTTATTCATAAATATCGCAAATCCCGCATTAGATTAACTTGTCTCATAATAATAATAATAATAATAATAATAATAATAATAATATGACTTATAAGGAGCCACGCTAGGCTCAAGTCACGATACGATTTGACTCACGTTCATCCGATTTCGAGTTGATCACTTAGCTTCGTCACGGTAACGGCAACCAGAGACAGCGAAGCGTTGAGGTTGCTACAGTGTGGCCGAACGTATAATTTGTCAACTTGAGTCTTCTCGCAGTTCTGACAGTAAAATAGGTATGCGATGTGCACAATCATTTTCGTTTTCTTCCCCGACTCCGCAGCTAAGAAAATTTCCAATTACAACTTGGCACTCAGCAGTTGTAGATATTTGTATGTTTTCGTTATATGTACCCCTTTTCAGGGAATTATAACGCTTGGTCGGATGAACGCAAGTATTAAGTACTTGAATATGATATGCGCAAGAGCGCCTTGTCTCTAGGCCTCTCGTACTCATCCAACACGTTTGCCAGTGCCGAAACGCTGTGCTAGTTTAGAAATCATCAAACATCAAAATATTCATCCCATACTAACTTTCATTACACATATCTACGTTAATTCTGTGTGTCTATATTCGCATCTACTTTACATACAGTTTATACATACCTTCGCTGGCAATAATCAAATGAAATATAATGATAAATTCGTTACAAATGTTAGCGATTACCGACAGGTGATGTCTGATAATACTTGAGTAAAGATGTAAAGAGTAACTCAGTGCGGTACTACTTAAATGGCAGAAGTCTCAAAGAGAAAATTGACAGTAGTACTCGGATAATAGTAAAATTATTTAAATCTGGCAATTTGTGTTGATTATATTATTAGTTACGTAGTCAAATAAATATTGAGTTAATTTAGATCTTAGAATTATTAAAAAATGAATCAGAAATTTATCGAGGGGATAAATTTCGAGGATATGCCTCAGAAGAAGGTATAGGCAAATTTTTGTCTGACTTCACCTACCACTCAATTCGCATAAAGCAGTAGTCGGACAATTGCATAAGTTTTTCCAGACGACTCCCTGCAATTTTAATTTTCTTTTTCCGCCGATAGGTGCTAATAAATTCCGAACGAAAACATAACTCCATCAGCCGTTTGACCAAGAATTGTCAATAATATGTAATTAGACTTTTAAAAAGGTTCACTTTTATCAAGGAGTACAGTAATGTTTCCACAATGAGGTGAGCCTAATGTCGAGATTATATAGTTTTAGTGAAAGTCTGTACCGGTCACAACAACGTGCAGTCCTTAGAAAGGCAATAATTAAGGGAATAGAAAATTTGCGAGGCGTGCTGAGTACATAATCAGGAATCGAAACATTTCAACGAAATGTCCGAAAAGTGGGCGCGCACGAGCACGAGTAATAATGCGGCAGCGGGCGGCTCCAGCATAAAAGCAGCTCTCACTTGCGCATAAATTTTCAAACTAACTCGTCGATAGGCCGAAAGCGCGGAGTTACAGCGGACAGACGAACTCTGTTGGCGCGAAATTTGCTAAACTGGCCGCGGCTAGCTCTGCAATTTCGCAGATGTTCAGCATACCTTACTATAAGCCCCCGCGCGAAAAGCGTAAGCATTAACTGCACCCTGAGCTATTGTCCCGTTTCATTCTGGCCCTCCCAGTCCGGGGCGAGGAGCTCCACAGAGAAGTTATCGCGCGGGCTATAAAACAATACAGCCCTGTTACCAGCGAGCCGCGCAAGGCAGCGAGACAGGCATATTGCGGTTATTGTTGGGCTAAGCCGCGCGTGCCGCCATCGCCGCTGCGGCAGTTCGTCGAGCTTCCCGCTCGCGAAATTCAAATGTGTCCGACTGGCCCCGCGCGGAGGCGCAAAACTTATCTCCATCAATAACTCATCTCGCGGCTCTAAAGCTACAAATTCATTGGTGAGTCTTTGTTCGTGGGAGAGAAGATACCGCGTGGCTGTGTGCGTGATTACGTCGCACTGCCCTCTCCTTTGCCATTTCTCCTACTTTTTCATTTTCATTTGCCTTTATGAATTGATGAGATTCTCGAACAGCTTTCCGATAAGATGCCATTGTTTCCGCAGCTTTCGTCAAGTTGTGAAATTCGCATTGCGAGACTTGCTCAGCCTCGCAAAATCATTCGAAACAGCTTCTTTTTATTTGTTCTTACCTGCTTTGTCTATTGCAATGATATTTCCGATTTCACGACTCGTTGTTTTGTTTCAAAACAAAATAATGTGCCAACATATGACAAATCCATCGTGTAGATAAACTTTTTCAATGAATGTAGCCTCATTGCTTTCATTGTGAATTCATCATATCCTCTGCATTATGTGGAAATGTCTGAGATCTTGCACATTTATGTCAAATCTCTGCCACAAGTTTAGCTGTATCTCTTTTTCGTTTTACATGAAATTTCAGAATCAGAACGGCGTCCATTGACCTAAATACATAAAATAAGAAAAAAGAAGATTGATTTTGAATCCGCAAAAATGCCAGCGGCTTAGTCGGACCTCACCCACATCTGCATTTACATATGAAAAAGCCGCAGGAGCTGGCCAACTCGTGCGGAGAAAAAGTTTAATTTTCCGTATAAGAAAAATAAAATCTTCAAGCTAATACAGAAATTTGGGCCTCTGAGTTAGGACTGCATCTGAGCCGAATGTATTAAGTTCATACGATATCGAGTTCCCTCGGATTCCACTTTCTCTTTCCCTTTCTTGCTTACTTACGCGACCTTTTTCCTCTCTTTCCCGACCAGAGAAAAAGGCACCGCGGCTTTAGCCTGCTATTCTGGCCGGCATCTCCCCGATGGTTGAGCTCGCGCGAGCTACGTGTATACGCGAGTGGGGTGTCTCGCGATTTATGCAAAGTGGCACGTAGCTCTCTCGGGAGCTTCTCGGAGTATAGGAGCGAGGGGGGGAGGCACCCCTCTTCAATCTAACACGTGCACGCATCGAGGGCTAGAGAAGAGAGTTGGCTATATGCTCGCTCTCCCCGAGAGAAGGCCGATACGCAGCGCGGAGATAATCTTCTCTCCGCAATTTTTCGCTATTTCTTCGCTCGCTTGCGTCTCTCTTTTATTTTTATGCCTATTTTTTGCCCAACTCTGTGGCTCGCTTCGCGCGCCGCGCCTTTTTGCAAGCCCGACCATCAGCGCGAACACGCGCCGTTTGCGGATCACCGTTGCACACGCTTTTTCGAGACTTCCAAAACTAAACGCGCGCTTGCCTATAATAATGTCAGCTCTCGCCTCTACACATTATACCTATATATGCATGTGTGTCTATCTGATTGCGTGGCTTGTTGTGAGTGGGAGAGACCCGGGCAAGACGCGACGCCGGGTAAGATGCAACAACCAATTTTCTTGGATATTATAATAGATGGCACTAAAACAATAGTGAGAATTAATAGAAAACAATATTTTTTACTTTTCAGCCCCGATTTTTACGATTTCATCGATGTAAGTAAACATGTTTTCCACACTCCGTGCGCGAAGTGCGTTTTTGTGCATTTTCTCCAGCTCGCGTGGTACGTGAACGTACGAGAAGTTCGTGGAAAAAGTCGGGCTCGGAAAATTCCCCAAATTTAAATACATAATATAAGTTCGCGTTTAGGTAACGGACGTCATATTTTTATATTTTTTTTTCTTATTATAAATCCGTAGAGAATACGTATATTATTTTCTTTTTCTTTTATTGTTTATTAATGTTTTTCCTTAGGTATACCGTCTTGCCCGGGCTTCCCCTATGCTTGCAAGCCTCGTTAGTCACAGCTGTTTTGTGATTTCGTCGGTCGATATTATTCGTTGCTGGTAGCATACATTCATTGCGTAGGTATAATGTGTGCATCTACGGCAGTGATGATCGCTTGACTAGTAGCAAGCAACACTTTCATACTAAGATTTGAGACGTTTTGGGAATGACACGCTAATGTTATATTTGCGCTTTGAGGAGTCTCTGACTTTATATTCGTTGTAACTTATATATATATATAAACCGCCCATTGGATGAAATTGTGAGCACTGTGGTCCATTTCTAGGTACTAGAAATCAACTCTCAAATACCCGCTAAAATCCGTTTCCCGCAGGTTGTACACTCTCCTTGTGAGTGTAATCACGTATAGTTTACTCAAAAGCTTAAAAAACTCATAAAGTTTTGGTTGACGCGCTGGATTCAACAGAAATGCCATACGTAGTCTTCAATTTGGCATCAAGATTATTAGAAAATTCTAAAACTAGATTTTTTTTTTGCAACATAATTATTGACCGGATTTTTACGTATAAGACTTTTTCTTTTGAGAGGTGATTCAGAGCCTAAGAAACTACTTATTTCATTATTATATTCCTGAATGTGTTCGGGTGCACTCGGTAGAAAATCTTCGACTCTATCACAGATGATTTTATTATCTTCATCATTATCAGTTACAACTTCATTATCAATTGCAAATTCGGTGTTAGTGTAACTTATCAATTTTAAAGCGTGCTTGTAACAATTGTGACGTACACTTGTAGAAGATGTGAAAATTAAATTAGGAAAAAGGCATTTCAATGAATCTACAAGATTATTACGTTCTTTAAAATACATTTTATTAGATCTATAAATAATCTTCTTATGTTTTACAAAAAGTTTCGACACTTAATTCTCTCTCTTGTTCTCGAAAAGTTTGCGGACGTGACAAGTTGCACAAAAAGAATAAGAATTTGAGAAATTTCAAATACAAGTGATTTTGAAAAAGGGTAGAGTTATATATATATATATAGCTCAAACTGACCGCTCACCATCTAGTGTGCAAATGTAAAAGTATAGTAACTTGTAAAAGCTTCCGTGTGTCTACTTAACATTGTTTTTTAACATTGTTCCTTTGGGAGAAAGTCTGGCAGAAAGGCTACCATTAAGTCTGGCTCAAGTAGGCTGGTAAAAACGTGGCCGTAGCCAGACTTACGCCAGACTTATAGAAGCCAGACTTGCGCCAGACTAAATTTTTTTACAAATTGATACCTTGTTTGAATTTTTCATTCCAATAATTAATTGTATCACACCATACTTTATCTATGAATATTTGCAATAAAACTATTATATAAAATACAAATTAAAATATACATTCATATCAAATCATTTGATAACCGTCGAAAATCTTCTTAGAAGGAATCGACCCATACAAACGACGCACTAACCGAAATCTACCACTAAAATAGTTGTATATTTAATGTACTATTTTCTTTTATGATTAAAATATATAAAATTTGTCTTTTATTCACACGAGTCATCTCTAAGCTTGCTTCATGCGCCGTTTTGTTTGTCTAACCTAACAACCCATTACTTCCACCAACCAAATCAAGAATAAATTGATATCATAACAAATACATCATTTTTTAACAAACCGCTAATTTAATCAAAATGATAATAAAAAATAACAAAGTTACGGGCGATAGATTAAATTTGTTTGGTTGCGGGAAATAGCGACTCAAAAGTTTAATAGGTTGAATAAAAAGTGGTTGGGTGAAGGGGCGGGAGGAGGGGGGGGGGGGGGGGTACAACGGGTCCAAAGGGGGGGGGGGCCGTTTTAATCCACACTGGCGTTGGTAGGGCGCTCGGAAATAAATAGGTATTTACGCTCGGCAACGCTTTATTCTCCTCTTTCTCCCTCTCTCTTGTATCTCTTATAGTCGATGGCACGCAGCAGATGATCAAGTGCTCGTGGATCATTTGATTTAACTAGCAAGTTCAGGCGTGCTGCGCGCGCTCTTCCTTTGCCTTCATTATCACTACACAATTAATATTGAAATATTATGAATTTAAAATTGATTTTACTATTTAAGATTCGCAAATTTATCCAATATTTTTTATTGTAACTTTAATTGTATTCATTTTAGTTTATTCCTAGAATAAAAAAATTGGAGGTTAGAAATTTAACTGTAATCAGAACAGTATTCATAGTCCTTCAAATATTAATACTTTTTGGTATACAAAACCAAATTTTAATTCATTAATACTATTTATGATATACTACTTCGTGCGGGCTTTGCGTGCATTTTACTATGATATCGAACTAAGAGTTTATGTCTATGATGGATTTCAAGTAATTCACTTGTTAGTCTTTTGAAATAACACACATGATAAAATAAAAAATTATTTTTATTGTATTATCAAATATCAAAACATCTTATAGTATTGTATTTTTTACATTTAAGTTTAAAACTAATTCAAATTTTCCACAATGGTGTCGTTGCACAATCAACCAATCATAAACACCAATGCACAGCCAATGACGGCTCAAATAAATCGACGACACATCATTCTTTTAAGGAAGGATTACCTTGTAGGATTAATAGAAGAGATAGAATTGGCCGGGTTGTTCTGCTGCCTACCGCCGCCACTGCTGGAGATGTAATATACGCGAAGCGCTCCACAATGAGTCGTCGTCGCGCTGCATGAAGCGTGGACTCACTAAAGAGGGAGAGAGAGAGTGAGAGAGAGAGAGTAAGAGAGAGATAGAGAGAGAGAGAGTGAGAGAGAGAGTAAGAGAGAGTGAGAGATTGAGTAAGAGAGAGAGTGAGAGAGAGAGAGAGAGAGGATAGGGATTTTACGAGGGGGCTTACCGCAAGCACACGAGAGAATTCGCCTGAAGCCCTGCGCGTCCGCGCGCACAGTTAATCGCGATGGAAATCATGGAAGTCGTCTTGATAAATTTAAATTCCTTGGTAATTAATACTTAATAAATGCCGAGTTCTCGGATGGTTCATTTTTTCTCTCTGCGCATCAACAAGCGTACGTATGGAGGATACGTCGTTTTCATGCTCCGGATTCTTCGATAGCTCAATTTTTCTCAGAGCAAATGAATTAAGCTACGGAACACATTATCTTGAACGGCGAAAAGCATTTCGTGTTGTATCTCCGCTCGGAGCCTTACGTGTTCCGCAACTAAAAGACAGTTTTATTTTATTTTTGATTCTAAGAAAATGCCAATTTAGTGGATATTTCATAGCAAAATTGGCAATTCTTTGTAAAAAAAGTCCACATGAAGATATTAAAATTAATTAGTCCTCAATTGATTGTCTTAATTTCTTGAAACATAGTCTTGAACTATTCAGTATTGTAATACTTTAATTGTCATTAGCTTTTTATTGTTTAGATTGTTTATTTGGTATCACCAATCCAAACTTCAAGGTTGTTCAAGCACTTTCCAAATTTTAGCATACCATTTCTATGCGAGACATCAGTAAGGGCAAGTTTAAAAATAAAAAATGTTAAACCATTTTCTTATTTTGCATTCTACATCAAGGGAAAGAAAAAAAGAATATTCTTATATTATGTACAATTCTCACAAAAGTGACAAAACCTAAAATCCCGACTTGAAATTTTTTTTTCGAGAACACCTAACAGCGTCCATCAAGCAAACTACTTTTTTAGAACAACATATACTTTTTAAGAAAATGACAAAAAAAGTCCTCCTTTTCAAACCTCAGGCATTTAGCCCAGAACCGATCGACTCGAAGTTACAAAAAAGAAATTGGAACTAGAGAGAAAGAGCTTTCGTTCCATTTTTTGGAAATTAAAAAATGTCGGTTCCTTCAATAGTTATAAGGGTTTGAAGTTGAAGGTTGAAAAGGCATACAAACACAAAGCCGAGGCGGCTGATTTTCATCGATGTCTGCCTTTTTGACGATCAAATTCAAACCCTTCCAACTTTTGAAGGAATCGACATTTTTTAATTTTCGAAAAAGGGAACGAAAGCTCGTTCTCCCTAGTTCCAATTTCTTTTTTGAAACTTCGAGTCTATCGGTTCTGGACTAAATGCTTGAGGTTTGAAAACGAGGACTTTTTTGTCATTTTCTTAAAAAGTATATGTTGTTCTAAAAAAGTAGTTTGCTTGATGGACGCTGTTCAACTATGCATCTTTATTTTATATACTATAATAATGGTCGCCATTTTCGTGAGAATTGCACATATATTAAAAAGAAATGTCTTTTACAAAATTCTTCTAAGGGAGCATATCTGTATAGTAGGTGACTATGTCGCTGAATTTTCTCCACGAGGTTGACGTCATTTGAGAAACCGCAACTGTTGCTTCCATTCAACTGAAAACGAAGCAGAACTAACGGTTTCGATTCACTCTGCTTTTACTCTAATCGGCGACCACTCTTTTGTTATACTGATACTTTTTCCCCTTTCAACATGTATGCCTCCATATTGTTTGTACCTCTCTGCGGCTTCTTTTATAAACAATCGCACTCGTTGGATGCAATAACCAGACTTTCGACGATGATTACACCGAAGTTAATTTGCACTTTGTCACGCAAACTGTTTAATGCTAAAAATATCTTCCATCAAATATTCGATAGCAAAAATTAGATCATCATTTGATATTTAAAAAATCATTGTAAAGAATAAAAAGTCTGAAATATAATAATCACCGGAGTTCTCGCAATCGTAGAACGAAGATATTCCACGATACAAGATTCCGACAAATATTTATCTATACATTCTCCATTGTTAATGAGCTCGTTTGCAATTTATTTACAATACTGAAGACAAGCATTGCCCTTGGAGGGAAAGGCGTGCGCGAGACAGAAACGCGTGCATGCGCGACAATTGCATCAACTCTTCTTACAAATTAAGGCAATTGACGCCTTTGGCTCGCGCATACGCATTTTCGACTCGCGCACCCATACGGCGATGGTATGCGGTGCCGCCTGTCAAGCTTGCCGCGTCCCGTTTCTCCTTCTGTAATTTCGATGATGGGCGGCCATATTAACGACGACCTGGCTGGCGTTAAATAGGAGGAGGAGAAAGCGGAGGAGGATGTGTCTCCAAGACGGCATTGTATGTAGATGTAAAAAGGCTGGGCGACAATGACAGTACAGACCCCCCCTCTCTCTCTCATATACACTTTGTCTCTCTCTCTCTCTCTCTCTC